>VYZW01047711.1:0-63336 GCA_013401315.1 Balaeniceps rex
CCTTCCTGACCCCTTCCCTACACAACCGGGCAGCGTCCCAATATAATAATAATAATGAAGAATTTGTTTTATAGTGAAAGAAAGCACCTTTTCCTTAAACAGCAGCAGTGCTGGCATGTCTGCTGAGCTCCGGGAGGGAGCTGGTCCTCCCCAAGGGGTGCCCTCGGTGCGAGTGCCATTGTAGAGATGGAGGAGCTGCAGAGCCGTGAGGATGGCTCGCTCGTCCCAGGCAGGACAGTCCGAATAACGACAGTGTTTCCAGCAGCCAACTGCCAATGTACAGAAGTGGTCAGATTAGGCCATGTGTGTTTGTGCAGCTGAGCAAATTATTTGGTAAAAGGCGCACACATCTGAGTAACAAAATTATGCTTCTGTAGAGAACTGTTACATCCTCCTGGTACAGCCCTAAATGGGAAGAGATTAGAAATCAAAGGGCGGGGGGGTGTGTTTATTTTTTCTTAAGAATGTTAACTTGTTAAACAAGGCTTATTTCAGATGAACTGCTAAATTTTACATTTCAAATTTTCCTACATTTTGCACATACTCGTTTTCACTGTATAATCTGTTTCTCTTGCTCTTTGTGTGGATCGTTATTTCAAACAGCAATTAGTAAGACTTTCTATTGCAAAGGAAATCTAGGCTAAATATAGTAATGCAGAGGACGTTGTTTAAAATCTGCTAGGTATTCCACAGCTCTCTGGTATTCCCTAGATGTTTATTTCAACCAAGACTTTTTTTTTTCTTTTAAGAAAAACATCATTTTTCAAGAGGAAAGCTAACCAAAGAAAGACAGCAACTGCTGCAATACCCGAAACAATTTTTCGCTGTTGGATCAGTAATTGCAAAGCCATCAGTAGCCCCTGTGGATATACACCTTCCTACTGTCCGCAAGCGGAGAAGACCTGCTGTAGGTCCTCCCTTGCTCAGGATGAAAGCAGGGGCTGCTTGGCCTAAGCCAGTGAAGGGATTCAGACGTGCAGGTGACCTTCTCCCTGGTCCTTGGTGCCAGCCAGTGGGAAAGCTCATGTAGATACCAGCAGCGCACGAGCAAGGCTGCCACGGCCGTGCCTGCATCGTGGCTTGGAGGAAAGGGCAGGGGAAGGCAAGGAGGCCAGACAGGACTGGACAAGCAGCGACCAAGGAGACAAGAGGCTAAGGAGTGGGCAAAGTGGGGTGGCAGTAGGGCAGGGACAGGCTGAGCTATTCCTAAAATCACTTTTTTCATAGATCTGATTCTGATGGGTGATGTGCAGGTGATACTGATTCACAGGCCATAGGAAGGGCATCCCAGCTGTCACCACAGCCTCGGTTTTGCAGCCCTTCCTGACCTGGGGCAGTGCTCTGCATGGGAGCCATGGGCTGGCACCGGCAGGACAGCGCCGGGCAGGACAGCGCCGGGCAGGACGAGTAGCGGTGAGCATAGGACAGGGCTTTGCCTTGACCAGTTCCCATGTAACAGAGAAAGGAAACATCTTCACAAGACAGTGTCCCAGGGCACAGCCAACTGCCTTGAGTGATAGCCACCTGGACATCACTAGCCACCACCCCTCGTTGCCAAACCACCCACGTGGGGCAAAACCACAGGCACCTGAAATGCTGGGGGCACGCTCACCCCCCATCACCTGCCTCCCCCCAGGAGGAGGGGGGCAGGGATGGGGCAGGCAGACACGCGCCCCACTCTGGGGGAAGGCCCCCGCCCCTCACTCGCAGCCAAACCATCACAGCATCACTCACGCCTCCGGGTCTCTTCTGTCTGTCTGTCTGTCTGTCCCTCCCTCCAGGGAAAGTCTCTGGTGAGCAAGCGCCTCACGGGCCTGATGCAGTCCTCCTGACAGCTTCAGCCGTCTGCCCCACAGGAGGGACACCCGGTGCCGCCGCCGGGGATGGGGCATTTTGGGGAGAGCAGGTCTGCGCGGGGGAGAGAGCCTGAGCCAGCGCAAGCAGAGCGCCACGCGCCGGGGGATCGCCTCTCTTCACAGTTTACATCAACGCTTTCCTACCTGTACAGCTTTGTAAGGACGCTGAGCTCTGTGCAGGTACTTTGTTTCCAACCAGGGTTTGGAAGAGCACACATCACCATATGCTCGACAAGGCAAGGGCTTGCTGTCTTGTTATTTAAGGAAACAGACCCAACAGCATCTTGGAGAAAGAAGAGCTGAGAGAGATCGGTATTTTTCCTTCATCTCTTCTCTCCCTGGCACAAACATGGCTGTAATAGATGGTGCCGCAGTCCCACCTGCTCCCTTTCTTGTGGCGTCTGGATCCAATAAAATATCTGCTGGAAGCTGCTTCTCCGTCTCACAAAATCTCAAATGCATTTCTCCTGCAGATTCATTGACTTTAGCTTTGTTTTTCTTTCCTATGTCTCTCCTCCTTTAAAGCAATGAAAAAAAAAAAAAGGCACTATTTGAGTTCATCTCTTGCTATCCTTCCAATAGCGTGTAGCATGTCCAGAGATGATGACCAGATGCTCAGCTGAAGTCAGGAGAGCGTGAGTGGTTTTCATCACCTGAGGATCTGCCCCACTGAGTCAGACTCTGATCTTAGTGCAAATCCTCTGACGTCGGCGGAATCGCTCTGCATGTGCGTGTAGTGCAAATGTGGTCAGACTCTGCCTGATGCTCAAAACCTCATGTTTTAGATGTATAATGCACACACAAACACACACACACACATATGCAGTATTTAAAAGTGAGTTGTTTTATATTGTATTTGATTTTCTATTTATTTAAGGTTTTGCGTACTTACTCAATGATGGATGTTCAAGCTTTATTCCGAGTAGATAGAATTGGACTCCAACTCCAATCGCAGAGGGCCAAAACCTGCTCACGTGTATACAGGGAAAGGCAACTCTGATGTGGGCAGGTGTCAAAATTCAGTCTACAGTGAGGAGAGCATTGATGGAGATGGGACCGGCGGAAGCAGGGTGTGAACGGGCAGGGTGCTGGGTGCCAGGTAACCTTTCCTGAACAGCAGCACACCCAGCTGTGATATAAAGCTCAGATAACTGACTCTGCTGAGAAGCACCATTGTGAGAGTGAAGTTGTACCACTGGAGGAAATGAGCTTCCACTAAAACTCATCTGACCTACAGCCCATGAATACAACTGCAAGAGATGACCCAGTAGCTTCTTTCAAACTGTTGGGAGTATGGAGGTTAGGATGAGGACAGAACTGAAGTGACTTTAATTAAAAAACCTGTGTATACTAGCTGCAGATAGGAAAATGGAGTGCATTCACATACAGTATATTGCCTGTATACGAAAATTTCAAGACCCAGTTGACTTAGTGCCATAAAACCTCCTGTATTTTGCGAGCCATTCAGATCTGAAACGTATGTGAAAATAGACATTTCTTGGTCTTCTTCACTCATGCCAAGGCAAATTGGCTTTCTGTGCAGGTGGTAGAAATTGCTATATGGCTACAAGTCTGCATTCCTACCTAGGCAAAACCGTCTAGCTAAGCAGACAGCTGGCTATCAACAATATTCAGTTCTGAGGCAAGTATTATCCTAATATCTAAGGCCTATGTATGCACAAAATCAGGCCAGCATAGTTTCTGTCAGAAAAAGGACCTTCCCTCTTTACCCATGACATTTCTCATTTTGATACCTCTTTTTTTTCCCCAGAAAACTCCTGTTACCAATTTTACCTAAGGTCCATAGGCTGTCTACACCTGGATGAATGTACAGTAGAATATTGAGTATGATATTTGTTCTTTTCACACGTCTAATTCCTGTAAACAGCCTGCTGTCTGAGGTCTTCAGACCAAATTCATCCTCCACATACATGGCACACAAATGAGTTCCAGGGCTGCAGAACCATCATGCCTGTGCCTGGACATTCAGGTGGTGTCCTGCCTCTGATGGGGCCATTTGGTTCCCTCCAAATTGTCACTTAGCTGTCCTTGCAGGACCCATTTGTCCTCTGTTGCCCACCCAGCCAAAGGGTCCCCTTGGGTAATATTGGGTCTTCGCGTAACAGGCCCAGTTGTCCATTCGTGCACATTCATACATGTCCTCTTACGTTGTCCCTAGGAAAATGTAAAGGCTGGCTCTTCTCAGAGCCTTGTTGACGGTGTTTTTATCTGTGTCGAACCCGCTATTGCCATGCATCACTCGAGCTCTGTAAACCAACAGCTGCTCACACCCCAAACTACTCTACTGCCAGTGCTGCCCAGCCTCTAGGCTGAGGCATTTCCCATGGGAGGTCTGTCCTGTGAACCCCCAAACTGGTCTGCAGAGCATTCCTGAGCAG
The DNA here is from genome assembly GCA_013401315.1 of Balaeniceps rex. Taxonomy (NCBI): domain Eukaryota; kingdom Metazoa; phylum Chordata; class Aves; order Pelecaniformes; family Balaenicipitidae; genus Balaeniceps; species Balaeniceps rex. The sequence continues at coordinate 4,256 of VYZW01047711.1, forward strand.
GGTGTACGCATAAAGCATGAAACTCTGGTGTGTAGCAAGGAGCAGAGATGGCAAAGTGTTACCAGGGGGTCTCTGCTTTGCAGTGAGTTCCTGACACTGGACAGGTCTTCTCCTGGGGGAAGGATGGGGTAGCTCCATGGAGGTACTCCTCAGGGTCCTGCAGCATGGGGGCACATGTGGGCAGGACTGGAGGATGCTGGCGGGTACATGGGACAGGTGGAATTTGGGTTATGGTCTGTGCAGGGAGCGGCCATGCCAGACTTGAACTCGGAGATGTGCCGCTGCCCCGTGAGCGAAGTGCCCTGCTCTTTCTTTCCTACCCTGTTCCTGCAGGACAGTCCTGTTGGCTGCCACAGTGTTTTGCCTGTGGGGAATATGCTGTGTTTGAACAGTTGAGTGCATGGAGGGAATTTCTACAGACACAGAGAGCACACATATGGGCGTACATCAGGGGGCCTGGCTGCTGAACAGCTTGCCATTTAAATGCACACTCGTGCAAGCTAATCTGCTCAGTAATGGCTAGCTGAGCGGACAGAGCTGCATATTCTCTGGAGAGAAGAAAGCTCTGCTCCTCATTTCCTGACTAAATTTCTCTAAAACAAACAGTAGAGTTTGTTTGAGAGTAGACAAGTCCTCCTCCTGGGAACACATATGAACTGCTCTTCACATGTCTTTTACTTCACATATGATGATACTAACATGTAACTACTTCCACATGAAGTGCATCCTTGAATTATTGCTTTTTAATGACATTGGTTATTCCAAGTGATGCTACTCTTGTACACTCACAGTATCCCATTGAGTGTTGCAAGCAGTAATCTGCTGCTTTATAAGCATCCCATGTCTTCCAACTACCTCATAGTCCTGAAGATGAGTTAGGAAATCAGCTTTCCACTTCTATTTATGCTCTAAATGGCATTGTTTCAAGGAAAGGCAGTCTGGAAAGCTTTTACGATGTCCATGCTGTGCAAGCTAGCTACAAAGCTTCCTGTACTTACAGGGCTATGGCTGTGAAATATGGCTGTACACTGTTATATGGATAATAGAGTATCCAGAGCATTTGTGGCTATTGTGGCAAAACGGCACCAGGACAAGCACTAGGAAGGTTCGACAAGCCTGTGCAGACAGCGTTAGGCTAAAGCAAATGGATTAATGTACTCTCAGTATAACTCAGCGCTAAGATCCTCTAGAGTACTGTAATAAAATGGTAGCAGGGCAGCCATAAAAAGTGGCAGTAAGCTGACATAATAATACCAGGATAAATGTAGCAATAAGGTAACACAGGCCGCTACAGTAAAGTAGCATTTTGATAATGCAGCAATAAGACACAACAGGATGCTGCAGTAAATTAGTTTGGGGAATAAGGCAGTAATAACAGTGTATGCAGACGAACGGTGGTACATTTGTACCAGGTACTGCAGCAATAAAGCTAACACAAGGTGTCCTAGTAATAAGTTACTACAGTAACAACACCACGATGCACTGTAAAGTTATACCAGGATGCTTCCATGCTGCAGTGAAATCCTACGAAAGGTGGTAGTGAGACAATAAAGACAAAATATGCCCCATTTTGGACTCAAAACATGAGTCAGTTTTCTGCACAGTAACCCAAATTCTGGAATGATCTCAGCAATACCAATCCTATCACTCCCTGCTTTCAAGGAAGCTGAGGCAAGAGCGTTCCCCCATCCAGTCTATTATTTTGGTCTGAAAATACAAAATTGACTCATTTTGTCTTCAGCCAAATTGTCACAGACTGTGGTGAAGTTCTTCAGTTAGTCCTTACTCAGGTGAAACCCTGGTGATTTTGGTGAGTCCTTTGCCTTGGAAAGGATTTGGCTCTCATCTTCTGGCATGAGCGATGCTTCTAGCCTACAATTATTTCTGTTTCGGGGTGGGGGAAGGGGAACCCAGGTACAGAACATCTGACTGTACTGGTCTGTTTCCTGAAATGCACAAATAAATTGAGCATCCTGGAAAAGTCGAAGCAGTAAGGACCAAATCTGTTTTGTCTCTCATGCACGCATGCTCACATGAATAATCCTGCTGGAATCAGCGCGAGTCCTGGATGCATCCATGGGCAGGGCTTGACCTAACCCTGTTCTCAGTGTCTCCAGTTGAGTGACAGAAGCAGCGTGTCTTCTCAAGTTTTATTTTTCTGCATGAAATGTCCTTAGCAAAAATCAGTTTGCCATAAGACAATATGCAGCACGCATGGGCAAAGAATAGGTGTGTCCATTTGCTGTCTTTGTGCCCTTCAGTGAAGGGCAAAGCATTCTGGAAAATAACCAGCAACTCCTGTTATACTCAGTAATCGTCAGGCGTAAGGGTTTAGTCAAAGCATCTATGTCAACAGCAAGGCTTGAATGGAGTGTGTGTGCTAGATAACGAGATGGTCTCCTGGGAAAAGGATGTAAATAGGGCACCACTGCAGACTCCTGACCAGCAGGAGCAGCTTGCAGCTGGCTCTGGCTCCTTCAACCAGTCCCAAGAGATATGAATTTTCTGCCACATCTTTCTGACCCTTTGCACAACAGCTTTGCCATCCCTTTATGTGGCTTCCTCTGTCTCTAGCTGACTGTGCTCAGTTCAAGTTTTGAGCAGTGCTCTGATATGCCTTGGCTTGGCTCTTGCCTTAAACTCCTTGGCTTGCTCTTATTGTGGTTTAATGATTAAGCAGGATTATTAAAGTAGAGCTCACAGTAGGGTAAGATAGGCTAGGTTATCATGATTTCGTCATTTAAGCTGTGAGCAATTTTGCAGCTTCTCAACACTGTTTATAACCCGAGACGGAGAACAAGCGAGGTGGCTGCTCAGCAGAACAGTGAGCTGGTGAACAATACGCTATCTTCATGCCCATATGTACTTTGAACTTACTGGTGAGGAGAAGTGCTTTGTAGTGAGAAAGGTAATCTCATGGCAGGAGAGAGTCAGACCTGATCAACTTTTTCATGTGATACAGATTTTGCTTCGCCAGCCCCTAGCATCTGCAAAGCTCGCAGCTAAGAGCCAGCAACCTTTTAATCCTGCTGCTAAGCATTTGGAAACAAGCTTTTCAAAGGCTGTCTTTACACAGCAATGCTATTACTTGAAGGCATTTATGTGAATTTATGGCTATTGCCACAAGTGTCAGTGTGGTTGCCCTCTCGCATTTGCAAGAGAAGAATTTGGGCAGAATTTAGGGAGCAGTTTGCAGGCTCAGGGGTCAAATCAGTTGCACATGAAGGAGTCTAATGCTGTTTGAGATGGTCAAAAGTGCCCAGGTCATCCACACGGGGTTGAGAGCAATGGCACTGGACTTACCAGTGCATTCCTGTCTGGGGACCCAGAAGATACCCTGAAACATCTCATGTGGCAGAGGACAACTCTCTGTGGGCAACAACATTGATCCCTGAATATTGCTATCTGTCAGCAGAGATACTAAACTGAGCTTCTCTCTCTCATCTTTGGGGACTTACACCATGCCATCCTTCCATAAATAGTAGGCAACAGCCAGTGCTGAGCAGCACCTTCTATGGGTGAACTAGGAAATCCTCGTCTGGACTGGGATTTCGGGAGTGATTGTTCTTGTTTGGATCCTTGTCAAGATTTCTCACGTCCATCCACGTGCAGGTTGTTCCTGCGTGCTGCATAGCTTCATAGCCCAGCACCGTGGGTGTCTGATTCCTGTCGTAATTCAGCGTGAGTCTGATGCCACATGGATTAAGGCACACCAGATAAAAAATTCAAACGATGCTTTATGCAACACATCATTTCCCCTAAAACCATCTGGGATTCTGAAATGCCACACTCTGCTCTTCGGAGGTCATTTGGGGCCAAAGATGGAAAAATGAGGCACTGTGGGATTTTTCCTCTACAAGGAAAAAAATCTGAAGGGCCTCCTACCCCTGCGGTGTGATTGAAAACATCCAGACCAGGGCAGCAAGTTCTGTCCGTGGGGACTTGCCCAACACCAGAGGCTCACTGTTTCTCTCCAGGGCCGTGTCCCCATGCTGGCAGAGGGCAAGCCTGGGGGACGGGCAGAGGGGAGTCCTGTGGGGGGGAGGGTCGGGGGGCTGTGGTGGCCATTGCACGAGGAGAACAAAGCTGGGTGGAGGTGAGGTCCCAGGGGTTAGGTGGGATCTGTGAATCCCTGCTGCAGGGGACATGAAGCATCATCCTGTAGTGCTGCCCCGGTAGTGCACTGGTAAAACAACAGGGCAGGGGAGGTGGGAAGAAGTGTCGCCTCTCATGAACTCGCTGTCCACCACCTTCCCAGCACAGTGGGCATGTGTCACTGCCGCTGAGTGTTTCTGGCCTCACACAGGCATGGAGGCCGCTCAGGATTTCGACTTTGGACACTTATGGGCAGGGCTGGGAGCCAGCTGGCCGGTGCCGGGTCGCTGCTGCTGGGGCTGCGGGGAGCAGGGAGCAGAGCGGGAGCCTGGCTGCCACAGCCTGGCCAGCCTCCCACCTCCGCGGGGGGATTTAACCCTTCCTGAGGCACCTTCCAGCTTTTGCAAACATGGAAAACAAAGGCTTCACTCCGAGCTTGAAAGCTCTGTCAAATACTGGGGGACTGTTGAAGCCACCTGGTTCCCCTCAGCCCATGTCCGTGCTGCTGTCAGCTACGCTCTCCTCTGTGACCCTCATCCCTTCCGCTGTCACCAGCACCCTGTGAAAGACTCTGCTCCCCCCAAAAAAGCAGGGAAGTGGCCCATCAGTGAGCTGGGTGAGATGCCTCGCAGGAGAGCAAGACCTGTGGCTGACCGCAGGTCTGGGGTTTGAAAGGTCCCAGAGCTGAGAGGTGTTTGCAGCCCAACCTCTCCTCTTCAGCAAGATCAACCCATGCACGCCTATGCAAGTGAAGCTGCAGAGCTACAAGATGTAACCAGCAGCAGCCCTGCTCTGAGGGTTGTGCCGCTTCCCAGACCTGCCTGTGACCCCCCCACTGTGCCCAGCTGCAGCAGCCTGGAGCCACTGGGCTGAAGGGAGTGACACGCTTTCATCTTTCAGAGCATCTCTGTTTTCTGTTTGCCATTTGTCTCTGCAGCACTTGTAACCTTTGCTGGTTTTGAAGCAAGGGACCAGTGCAGGCTAGAGAAACTGATACCCTCATCAACTAGACCCCCTGCTTAGCACACACGAGAGTCCATCTTTAATATCTTGGGAATCAGACTGAGAGAGTTGCCATGTGCAGTCCTTTGTCCTGCAGGACAGGCTTAATTGCTTTGTTTATTTACCTTCAAGCCATCCTGCAGCTCTGCTCATCAGAGCATCAGTGCTTTCCTGTGTGTCATGCTGCCAGCACACCGCATAGCCCTTACACCCGGTCTTCCCTGCACCCCGTTGCTTCAGCACCTGCAGTTCTCAGCTGCCTTTCCCCCTCATCACTCTTCACTCTTTCTCAGAGAGGCTGGTCTGTGCAGCTCATGCAGGCATTGTCAAACTGACATTTCCCTGCTTAAGCTGGCTGAAGAATCTGTCTCTTCACTAAAAGAAATGCTCCTCAAGGGCTGCCACGTGCAAGGCTACTGAGCTCTATACCTGCTCTGCAATTACAAAAACGGGGGGAGGGCCATGCCTATGTGGACTCACCCCTCTCTGAATCTCAGCCCCACAGCGCAATTTGGCCTGTGAGCAGGACTGGCACATCCTGAGCTCAGGCAACACGTTGGCAAAAGCAAGTTTGCAGCATTTGCCTGCACGCTGTATTCAGGACTGCTTGGCCGTTCTGTCACCTCTGGGACAGCTGAAATCTCTGACACCATTTTCTATATGTGTGTTTGTCAGTGCAGCTGCATATTTGTTTATACAGATGGCAGCAGGGAAGGCCTCAAGTCCTTCCCTCAGACGATGGCTGATACCAGATGTTAGATCCTCCATGCTGGAGCACAGACAGATTTTGGGCATGGTCTGGCCAATTCAAGCTAACTAGAGCTTTCCGCAGTCTAGAAAAAGCTTGTCTTGCCAGTACCAGAAAGGACCCTCAGCCAGCCCTGCTCATACACACGCACATCCAACACATGGGGAAACCCCATCTTTCTGTGCTCAGTGTGATGGGTCATCTGCTGTGGGCCACCTGCAAACTGCAAGCCCTATCCTGTAGCCAGGCTCCTGAGCTTCTGCATGTCATGCATTTTGGGTGGGTAGCTACCCTACCCAAAATGCCTGTCCTCCTGTGATGACCTGCCTCTGGACACAGAGCCGTTCTGCCGTGATGCCGAGCGCCTCTGCTGCGCCCTGCCTCCCACTCTGCAAAACAGCCCTCACAGCCAAAGCTGGGCAGAGCTTAGGTGCCTTCTGCCATCCTTTGATTAGAGAGTTGTCAGAGCCTTATGGAAAGCAGCTCGGCAAACCACAGGCTTCTAAAATGTGGAAGCAATGGCAAGAGTAGTGCTAGAGCTACCTGCACCAAATAGGAAATTAAGTAGGCTGTGTGGGCTTTCTCTTTCTCGCCTTGGGTATTATTGACCTGATGAATATTGTGACAATTTTGCACCACTGTAACAGTGGTTTGTGTATGACCTTTCCACTCATCTGCCAGGGCTTTGAGGTCTCTGATGGGTCACAGGAATGATGTGCCCTGGCTGCAGGTGAAGGGACCCGGATCAGCATCCTTCTCTTGGCTCCCTGCCTGGCCGTTGGGGCATCGCTGCAGCCCACACTCGTGGGACTTGGCCTTCCCTCCCTGACTTTCTCTTCTAACCAAGCAAGCAGTTCCCAGAAAACAGTCAAGTTACTATATTAAGGTGATCCTGCCTTCAGTGCCTCTTTGTTTCCGGGGAGTCTTAAGCAAAACAAGTTGCGGAGTATACACAGAGCACCACAGTGTCCATGTCAGATGGAAGGACAGTCCAAAAGGAGAGAGGGGGCAAGAGAGAAAGCTCTGTGTTTGTATTCATCTCTGACATGATGGATTCCCCCTTCCTGGAAGCAGCCTTGGCATAAATAAAGCCAGTAAAGGCTTTTGTGCAAGAACTCCCTTCCCTACCAATAGTCATGGAGTCATAGATAATAAAAGACCTGGCAGCTCATCTTGCATTGCTCCCTGTAATCAGCAGGACTTTACCTACTGAATATTCACCAAGGTTGCTTTATCTAGTACGCCTCTGAAATCTCCAGGGATGGGACCTTAGCAGATGCCCTCAGGAACACATTTTTCCATACTTGAAGCATTCTTACTGCAAGGAAAAAAACCAAGTGTCTGATGTACAACATAAAAAGCCATCTCTGAGTAAGTTTAAAAACAGTGAGAGCCATCTGTAGGCCACAAATAGCAAAGGTGTTCAGCACTGTGGATTTTTTTGCCTGAGTATTTCCCTTAATGTATTTTTTGCATTGTCTTGAATTTATTGCACTTTGCATCAACATCCACTCTCCATCGTGACACACCGTAGATATTTGTGGACTATCCTGTCTTTTTTCAGCCTTATCCCCACCTCAAACTATAATGGCTGAGGCTCTTCTCATATGCCAGTTTCTCAAAGATTGCTATCAACTTTGCTGCCCTTCTCTTTCTTTAAAAGATCACTCAGGAAAAACATAATAATGTGAAGACAGAAGGGCTGTGCTTGTCTATACGGCACAATTACCCAGTCATGTGCGTAAGTGAGGTATTGCCCTGACATCGTGCTCTTCGTGGCAAACTACATGCATATGTCACACATGTTGTGGTGTTACATATTTGTTAAATCTATTTATTGCACATCTTTGACCACTTTACCTACCTTCATCCCACATCCATCTGTTCTGTGGCTACCACCCCCCATCCACCCTCCTGAGTACCTATGGAGAGATGCCAGGAAAATGGTTCCTCCTTTTCTTGTCAAATTTGGAATTTCAGTTGCAAATTTACCCTAGCAAGAGTGCCAAGGGGAGACAGAGTCAATGCCAAACCCACTCCAGCTTTCCTGTTGGATACATTTTCAATTCTGTCACAGTAGCTGAAACGGGGAGCTGACTCCCATCAGAAAGGGGTCGTGCCCAGCACTGCAAGAGGAATCAGCAGTCGTGCCCAGTCCAGGAAGAGCAGATCGTCAAAGACTTTAAAACTATAATATCTGTAGGATAAGAAAATAATTCTATTGTTGACACACATGACATTCTCAAAACCCCGTACATTCGTCCTCATGGAAACTAATGCACCTGGCTGCAGTGAGTGAAGGTCTTTTTGAAAACAGTTCCAATAAAATGTGTTAAAACCACCTAGATCACTCCTGGAATTGTTTTTCCACAGAACGGGCCACAGGGCTTTTTTGTTTGCATGTAATACAACCATCCTGCAGTCGTGTTAGAGAAAGCTTTATACAGCACTATATGATCACACTTGGTCAGTACATACATATGTTCAAGCAGATATTTCCAAAGTCAAGTAGGGCTTTCTATGCACATAAAATAAGGCAAATGTGTTTTTCCCTAGAGTATACCCTGCAGCTGCTCTTATCTGGGGATAAAATGTGCTCCCCTCAGTGCTGTACTAGCACTGCAGCCAGGCATGAGACATTGCTGAGATTACCAGCCTGCTCCAGGTGACTCATCCCAGCTGAGCATTTGTGTGGGAGCGCACTTGAAATGATCCAATTTACTTGTTCCCCTGAAAGACCATGGAAGCACCCGCTGCAGTGGGGTCTCTGCTGGCAATATGTACGGCAGAGGGAGCAGAGTTCGACCTGGTTCAATGGGCAGAAGTAGGCACTCCACTTAGGCTGATGGAAGATCCCCACGGGAGAGGAGGTTGAGAAAGAGGTCCCAGTGAGCCCCCTTCCCACTCTCTCTGTTCCGATCCTTGGAGGCAAGGACCCAGTTGATGAGCTGGTGACTCAGAAAGTCCTTTGATCTTCCTGGCCTGCTGCCCTCCCACCACCTCAGCTCCCCTGAGGCTGCTGAGCTTCTGTGTGCGTAAATCTTGGCCATCACCTCCAGCCTCTCCAGCGTGCTTGGATAATGGCCTGGAATACAGGATCATTTCTTTAAGATAGCACTTGCATCAGGGATGCAATTTATGATCATCATGGAGGGGGATACCATCATCCATACTAGGCTCATTACCACTACACAGCAGTGATGACAGGAGACTTGAAAACGCAGGCAGAGCACAAGGTGTTAACCTCAAACATGCGGAAGGCAACCTGTCCCTACCCCAGCCACAGCCTGAGAGGTCACATACCGGGTGACACACCCCCTCCAAGGCCAGGTGGGGCCATGCACTGCTTGCACCTTGCAGCTGGGCTGCTTTGAGGTTTTACAGGGAACTTCAAAGCATGGTGCAGACTCTGTGTGGGCCCAGCGGAGGGGCGAATTCGCTCCCAGCAGGAAGCATTTCTCTACCCCCTTGGCTAAACTGTAAATTTAAAAGCAAACACAAATTGCAACTGGCTGTTTTCAACATCACACGCCAAAGAAGTGTCAAGGTCTGTGATATCAGGCAGAAGTAGTGCCCAATATTAGAGATGAAAAATTAATTTCTATTAGCCTATGAGCCTGTAATTCCTGGGCAAAGATGTCTTCGACAAATTCCATCTCTTCTTGTGTTAACAAATTACCCGCAAGTAGATTGCAGTATCTCCAAGATTTATTCACTATTTGAATATACTTGCCAAATATTTACTTGCCAGAGAGTTATTCCTGGAGAAATTCTTGATCTGCAGCTCATTCGCAAAGTGGTTGCTACTGGCATTGGATAGTTGAAATTCAAGTTTTGCTTGGACATGCAGCTCACGTGGTATTGTCTCTGCCACCCAAAAATATGGATACAACTGTTACAGTCAGGTTTGCTCGACCTTTCTCTGGTATATGTTTTAATTTGACTGTTTCCAGAAACATTCCCCTAAGTCAAGTTCTAACTCAGACCATTCCCGGAAAGAAAAGGGGTGTGAAAACAGCCAAACCTAAATAATTGTTTATTTATTTGCTGAAAAGCTGTAGTTGGTGTCATTCGATGTGCTCTGGACACAGGGGATGTACAGGGTTGTATCCAGCTGCAGGGTAGGTGCCTACAGTATTTATGCAGCTAAAACTTCCATGGCAGTTGTTAGAGCCTCCTTGTTCGGGCAAAATCAGCAAGCCTGTATTCCAGCCTTGCCACCCAGTGGTTTTTCATTCAGACAGATAATAATTGTATCTTAAGGCTACTAGAAATAACCAATCCATAATTAAAAGGCTGCTGGTTTTAATGTACATAGAGGCCTACCACTCACTTTAAAGGTATACAATAAATCAAACTGCATTTTCTTGCCACTGGCTAGCACTTTATTTCTCTGAGAGTTGGCACCACTCCAAGACTCAATTTTTAGGAGGCAAAGAGCAATTGTTGGCCCTGGCCCCCTGGACTTCATGGAAGATGTGGTTGATTATTTCTGAAAAAAAACCCGAACAGTTCCTTCTGTTAAAAACAAGCAATGTGTCAGTGATTTCAATCATTTCTTTTGTCTTATTCCATCCATCCATCCATCCATCCATCCATCCATCCATCCTCTACTCAAACTTAGAACAGACACTTTGGGAGGAAAAAGGACCTCTTCTCCCAGCATCTTGATCAAAAGCATGTTTGTCCTTAAGTTTCTTTAGAGTTAACTCTGTGTTTGTGTCTTAATCCATTTGTGTGTCAGGCTAAGAGCTATTTTGAAGCTATGTGCAAGTACTGCTCATGTTTTACTAGAACAGCCAAAATGAACTGACTTTTGATATGTGATCAATGCCTGCTCCCATTTGTTACACCATTCCTTAAAGGGGCTTAAGATGCAGTTTTAATTAGGGTTGTGCTGAACCAGCAGCTGAGCTATTGACATTGCAATGAAGTTAAGTTTCAAATAAAAGGCTGAGACCCATCGCCCTTCCCTGGCAGGGCTTCTGCTGGCTGACCTAGACCTGCTTGGTTCCCAGAAGGACATGGCAAATCCTTTGGTTAGTACAGACCTACAGTCCTACCCCACCTATCTGAAGTCAGCTGTGAATGGCCCAGCATACCCCTTTCTCCTCCCTGTAATTAGGAATGGATATGATCTTTATCTTGGTCTCTAAAATATATATGCTGGCTGTAAACTAGGAGAGGTTTCACAGAGACTCCACCAGAAGACTACCAGGCTACATGGCTGTCGCATGGTGGAGCTGGCTTGTTTGTAAATGTGGAAGATGCAGACGATACAGCTGATTATACAGCCTCACTGGCTGGAAAAATGAGAGGAGCAGAGCCAGTAGACCTAGAGTGACCAGTTCCCCAAAACTGAAAAGCATGTAAGCAGACCCTTATCTCTCAGGATGGACCTGGGCTGGTGGGGAGGCAGCAATGTGATACCCTCACACAAAAAAAGAAGTTAGGCAGCAGATAAAATGACAGAGTTAATGGTGAATGACGAATGGTGAAGCAGTGGAGGCAACATGTCTTCCTGAAGTTTCCCTTACCCTGGGCTTGTTGGAGGACTTGCCGCAGTTGCATGTGGCAGTGAGAATATGAATGTGCAGTATAGAGTATACATGTAGCCTCTATAGGCTCTTTCATGAGCCCTTCCCAGCAAGGCACCTGTTTTCTTCCTTGAGTGGGAGCCAACACTGGCCACTCCTGCTTTTTAATGTATTGACCATTAGGTAGAACCAAAATGGCAAATCCTCCTCTTAATACCAGTGAAGGTGTCACCCAGTCTCCACGTGACTAGTCCCTAACGTGGAGATGGTGCTGCTCTCCATGGCTCCTGGCTCCCCATCGGCTTCATTGGTGAGGCAATAGCTAGACCTCCTTGTCCTTGAGGATCAGTGCTCACAGGTATCTAGAAAATATCTGTGATTTTGCAGAGCTTCCACAATGATGGCAACTGCACAGTCTTTTGTACCAGGAAAGGCAGAGACATGTGTCTCTCAGGTTAGCTCACTAGTGATGGCACATATAGTGACAAGACTGTGTGTCTTCATGTGATAACACATTTAAAACCCTTGTTTGGTTGACATACACTGTGAGGCAGCATGATTTCAAAGCAGTTTTAACTAGAAATTTTGTAATTTATTGGTTGCAATGCAACCAACTCGTTTCCTCAAGGTCTCTGTGAAGGCAGCAGGCACTGAACTTTCCTTTCCAAGCTTCCCTCTAAGAAGTAGTATATTTAATATTACTAAAACAACTCCAGTATTTTAAAAGTTTCATTATTTAATGTTGTATGGCCTGCCCTGTTTGTGTTTTACTGGTGTGTGCAAATAATTTCACTCCCTGTGGTCCAATGTACTTGTTCATCCCAGAAAGAGAAACAGGTCATAACTGGATCCTGTACAGCTGGACACTGTGTGTGTAGGTACCATCTGAGTATAGCCTATATGAATGGTGGCCTTTGCATAACTTTCCTGTGCCATCCGTACAGCAACTGGCTGGTAGCAGAGGCAACACTGGTACAGGAACATAATCTGCAGTAACAGGCCAACAGCCCGGATTTGTCAGATTTATGAAATCAAAATTTGATTTAGGAGTCTGTGTCTCGGAGTACAGCAAACTCCTAAAAAGAATATTGTGATTGTGGTTACTTTTGTACAAACAGAGCTTTAACTGCACTGTAGATGATGGAGCAATATTTGCTTTACCTGAGCATCCTGGAGCAGGTTGTTAGTGAGAGCTGATCGTAGGATGCTGAGTGGGTGCCTACACTACCTGAACCACCAGCCACCCAACACAGAGCGGCCTCTCCAAGTCCTGTCCTGGCATGCCCTCGCTTCCTTGTAGAAGCACTGCGAACAAAAAGCTGCTTATGATTTCTGAGGTTGTCCTTAGGCTGGTCAATGTGGTTTTTTTTTTTTAGAGGGATCGCAGCACTCTACTCCTGGTTGGAGGCTGAGAGACAGAGATTTAGGGAGCTCCTCTGAATAAGTGGCACAGGTTTCCAAAGAGGTGCAGAGATCAATTAAATCCTAAAGAAAAGTTCTGTCAGTGGCACTGCTTATGCAAAAAAACCTGTGCCAGATCTCACCACCTTTCACATCCCCCTCTCCAAATCACAAACACAAGATGGCAAATCATGTGAGAAGCTGTGCAGGGAAAAATGACATTCAGGTGGTGGTCCAGATGGTGCCAATTTTGAGGAAGATATGCGAGTGCATAATAGAGCCCCGCACGCTCCGAGGTGTGAAGGGCAGTCCACTGCTGCCAGCACGGGGGACCAGTGGTAGCCACACGTGAGGCATCGGGGGAGGCCCAGGCAAGAGGTTCAGCAGGAAAACTTCACTGTAAAAACATCTGATTTATGTTTCCTCACCTGTCGCAGCAGCCAGTTTTTCATTGGCTTTCTCTTGCCTAAGGAGGCACTTTTCCTTGTTAGCATCTTTGTCCAGCTGCAGCTGCAAGAGAGCCTGCAGGTGGGGGTCAGCATTAATGTTCCTGTCTCCTCACCACAGCCAGGACAAGGCATCAGCTTGAAATCTGCAGGCACCCTAAATGCTTCATCCTTCCTTTCCCTCCTCCCCCTTCAGACATACTGCTTCTGCATTCCCACCTAAACTGCAGCGTGGGTCTTCTGAGTGGGCCAGTGAGGAGCAATGCAGAAAAGGCATCTTTGGAGCTCACATCCAAACAGAAACCCAGTTAAATGAGGAGTCAACATGGTACCAAACCAAGAGCCATCATTTCTGCAAAACCCTTGTACATTATGTAGGGCTGAATTTCCAGCAAGAAAGTCAGAAAGCACCCAGGGAGACTGAAGGACTCTCTTCGATGTGGGTGCCCACCTCACTGGGCCTCTGCCCACCCAACTCCTCTTGCAAATAGGCAACATGCATATCTGAGTGACAAAATAAGGATGCTAACATTTTTGTAAGAGAAAAGGTGAGAATTTGCTCATTGATATTTTTCCTAGATTTATGCATGTATCTATCTGGAACATTTATGAATCACTTTTTTGAGTAAAATAATAATAATAATAGTAATAGTAATAGTAATAATAATAATAATAATAATAATAATAATAATGCCTTTGTATCTATACTCCATGTTTTTCCAGCATCAAACCATGCAGTCCTCAGCAGATTTCCTGTACCTTTTACTGCAGCATCACAAATCTGTCAAATGCCAGTTGGGTGCCTCCAGGGACAAGGCAAAGATCTCATGTTTTCACAAGGAATCTTTTAGGTGCTATCATTGCTCCAAAGAACTATATAGCAAATGATTTTTTTTTTCACTTGAGGATGGGACTTTCATGGTTTAAACATTCTTCTGCTGCAGAATGCAACGAAACAGAAAATGCCTAGTAATTCTGAATTAAGTTAGGAAAAAAATGGACTTTCATTTTGATCCAAGTGTTGGACTCAGGTAAAGGAAATGATTTCATTCTACCTTTACTTTTATTATATAACTCAACTTGACATCAACATAATTAAGAGAAAGCCGTTTAAAGTGTGACATTAAAGATGATCAAAATTGAACATTTCAAGTTGAAATGGCTTTTTTAATTGGTGGGAGTTTGCTGTTTTTTTTCACAATAGTTTGTTATCAAGTGTATTGTCATATTTCTGTGGAAAATTTCAGTTTAGATGAAATAACATTTTCTGACAGAAAAAAAATCCCTTTCCTCAGGAAAATGTCCATTTATCTCACTTGCTCACTGAAAATTTTAACTTTATTTACTTTAATGACCTGTACTGCTTTTCAACTTATAACAAGGCATTTCCACAAAAGCTGTTACTTCTTTGAATGTATATAGATTATCTATAGCAACAGTTTCTTGAAATAAGGGGAAAAAACCAGAAATATTAAAAAAAAAGGCAATAGGTTATTGAAAAGATAAATAAAATCCTAAGGTAGTTTCACTGTAATGCTGGTGGTGTCCTTCCTGAGGGGAAAAAAACAATGTTGTGAAGCTGGTCTTGACTATAGTTGCAGCATTTAATTAAGTTAATTTATTTAAGTTAATTTAAGTTATTTATTTAAGTTAATTAAGCCTTATTTTATGGGGTCAGGCTAAGGGGAGTGTTGGTATTTAAGTTGTGTAAGGGTTCATTTCTACCTTTGCTTCTCAGTTGCAGCGTTAGCATAGCCCAGCCTTTGTCTGACTGGAATGTATGGGACACGGCTGCAATGTATGGGACGTAGCTGCAATGTATGGGACACAGCTGCAGTGCATGGGACACAGGCTGAAAAACCTCAGCAAATGCAGTGGGGGAAGCCAATGCTCAAGGGCTCAGCCTCTTGAGGCTCTGATTACAACCAAATAACTTTCCTCCACAGGCAGAAGCTCATTTCTGGTCTGAAGCTTCATTGAGCTTCCTTACATGTCCTGTCATGTCTGAGCAACTAACAGCAAGGTCTAGGAGGAAAAGGCATTCGAGAATATTTTGGGAGTTTTAAGTGCCATCTCTCCTTCACCCATCTGCCTCTGTTGGCACAAGAGACATCTTCCAGTAGGTTGGACAAAGCACTACCCTGCACCTCAGTAGGAGAAAGAAGTTCAGTCAGGGAACAAATGGTTCATCATTACTAGGAAATACAGAAATTTTGAAATTCCACTTCTCAGTTTACTTGAAAACCATACTTTAAAAAAATATAATTTAGGAGGTAGTCATTTAACTGAGGTTGTGATGGTTCTCAGCAAGTTCCTGACAAGAAAAATCACTTGCTCCTCTTCTGGTCCCCACCATGGCTCACTCGATCCCTCCTCTCTGCTGAGTCTGGTTAACTCATTTCATAGTCACTCATGACTGAGCAATGATATGGAAAAATGTAGTATGTAATGGAAACCGTGACCTGTCAACTCATGTGGGCTGGTGCCAAGGAGGCTGCTAATTATAGCCCGACATGTAAATACTCCTGGAAGATGATTGTACTTATTTGGACTAGTGCAATATTAATTAAATACTTTGATTATTTCTGAGATAGACTTTGGGAAGGAGGGGGAGAGGTTGTCAAGGGAATTAACCTTTTCATTGCTGAGAATAAGGTTGTCTTCCCCAGAAACCGCAGCAGCAGGCTAAGTCTGAGTTTTCCTCCCTCTTTTCTCTCTCCTCCCATCTTTAACCTACTCCCATGAAAGCTCCCATCGTTGTCTGCTTGCCCTTGGTCTCCCCTGGCTCTGTGTTCATGCCAGTTCCTCAAGATCACAACTCACCTGCCTCCTCAAGCAGGCAGAAACCCAAAGGGGAGGGATGAGGAAGAGCTTCTGGAGGGAACCAGGGTGGTTCTTGTCCAAGGCCAGAGCCCCCGGCTGCCTGAACTTCTGCACTCACAAAATTCCCAGTGGTGCCTGTTTCTGGAAAGCCCAGAAACAGCCAGCTTCCAGCTCCTACACTGGGTTTCCCATCAGCTTCCAATTACCAACACAAAATCATCCCTCCTGGCTCAGGCTGCCCTGAATCAGTGTCACGGTACCTGCCTTAATGCAACAGCCTCCTCAGCTGCACAGCCCCATTTATGAAACAGCAAGTCCCGGCCCCAGCTTTTGCAGCAGCTGGAGTGCACAGAGCATCACTCAGCTGTGGTGGGGACAGACGCCTGGGCAAATGCACCTGCGGCAGCTGGGAATGGTGGGAGAGGGAAGGGGAAGCTGGTGCACAAAACTGCAAACCAGAGGAGCTGGGACCACCTCTGTGAAAAACTGCTGAAGACTTTGGTGGGTTCAGAAATGGCAGGACAAGATGCCGCTGCCTGTCTGACTCATCCCTAGGAGAAAATGAACAGCAGTGACATTGCATATGAGAGCCAAAGACTAAAAACAGGAGGTGCAGTGAAACCAGGGAAAATATATTTGGCTTTTCAGTTCATGCAAGACACAAAGCTAAGCTCGGTCTCAGCTGTAGACTGTCTAGGACTGATGAACGTTTCACAGGGGTCCTGGATTTGCAGGGAGCCTGGGGCTGCCCTACAAACAAGTCAGCTCAGGCAGAGGCAGGCTGCAGTCAGCACTGGGACAGGGTGTTGGTGGGCAAAGCAGCCTTCTCAGCCTGGAGCTATCTTCCAAGCAAGCCTCAGGCCACATTTCAAATGAGCTTGTTGTTACCTTTTGAACAACTCTACAGGAGATGTTGAGCTGTTGAGTCCAGCAATATCTTGGAGGGACTTTGGGGACAGTGTTTTCCAGCAAGTCCTTCATTTCAAGTGAGCCAAAGCTTTGTGTTGAATGAATCCTCTACTACAGTGCATGGCCTTGGGACAGTCACATGTTTGTGTCATTTCAGCACAAACTAAACCTGCTGTTCTTGCACCATGTCATGAGGCACACCATAGGGTGCCTCAGTTTCTCTCTCCACTGAGTGCCTGGGCAGTATACCCCGCCTTGCACACAATGCAGCACTGGAAAAACAGGCAGCATGGAGAAGCCGTCTTGCACCTTCTAGGGATTTTGTGCCCTGTGGAAGTCCTGCTCATTTACACATGGTCCAAAGAGGCAACCAGCACTGTTCTGACAGCACCAAAACCACCTCTCCTAATTGTCATCAACATAGATGAGTGGGAGCACCGAGGGGGAGCTGAATCAGCGCCTCTGCAGAGAACATGACAGCTCTGCTTTACCCAGGTAACGACCCTGGTCTCCCATTCATCTTTTCATTATGGTCTGTAGGACTGGGGAATTCAATCTCTTGTTTGGAGGAGATAAGTAAGAGATGGTTGTGGGTCAGAGCTGCCACTAATGCACTCTCAAGGACTCTCCACAGCTGCACAGCGTTGTCTTGAAGATGCAGGGGAAGGATGAGTGCTATTTCTGCCCTGGGAAGGCAGAAGACGTTAAATCAACATAATGAGAGCTGATGAGAAACAATAGAGGCATCAGGACAGCACAGAGAAAGGGAGACTTATGAGACCTGGATGCTGTGGGCCCAAGAGGCATGGGGACATGCATGCTAATGTCTTCTTCCTCGTGCAGCCCTACAGACCACCAAGTGCTGCTGGGCCATTGAGTCCCTAAAAGCAGTGCTGCTGGGACAGGATGGTGCTGTGCTACTGCCAACTGCCCCCCTCCGAGGGGTGGGGTGCCAGGGCCACCTGCTGTGGCAGGATTTCCAGCTGGGGACGTGATGGGGGACGCCCTGGCTGAGGGATGGCTGCAGACTTCTCCCCCCTCACCCCCATGGGAGGCACAAACCCTGGAGGCAGAAGCCGGGGGCACATTTCTCTGCGCAGCGGCAGAAGCTCTCCCTCCGGATTGCAGCTTCGCAAATACCCAAGGCAAAGTGCACAAAAACGCTCCCTCACACTGTGTTGGGGCATGTTCCCTGGCCAGCAGTGCATTCATCAGCCCCCCCCTTGAAAACACTGAAGATGCGCCGGTTCTTCATGGTCTGTACGTGAGTGAAAACAGGACAAAGCACAGGAAAGCAGAACAGGCCAAAGACAAAAGCCCAGGCTCAGAAGGAGGTGAAGAAACACCAGGCATAAGCTCAGAGATGCTGTGCTAATCCTAAATGCCTGAAACAGGGAGGTGGAAGGGAAGACAGTTTTTTCCATGTAGTCCTTTTCCAAGGAAGAGCAGCCTGAGTTTAATGGCTGGACTTGAAGTTAAAGGGTTACAGCCTTACATAGAGGCACATGAAAACACAAATTGATCAAAGCTGCCATTTTTTACCGATAACTCGTTTGTTCAGAGGCACTAGCCACTCTTCATGCTGATTGTCTTACTGCATAATCACCATCGGCAGCTTCCCTTGCCCTCTCCTAAAGATCCTCTGCATGGATTTTTTTCCTTCCAATTGCATTTCCGGGGACGATAAGAAAGTTGCAGCATAAATTAAACAAGACGCCTGGAGACTCCAATTCAAAAATAATGTAGCTGAATTCCTGAGTGAGAGGGGAAGAAAGAGCAAAGCTAAATGCAGTGCCTGCCTGATGGCTTCTCCCTTGCCACACTCACACCAATTAAGCGTAGCTGCGCGGATAGGGTGGCCAGGGAAGCACCTTTGTGCACACATGCTAATTTGTTCGCAGGCTGCGGCACACAATTAATAAAAGCACTGCTCCACACATTCCCAAAAACAAAGAAGGAACGCCGCAAACGTTCGGAGGCACAGAAACTGAAAAGGGTACACACACACGGCTGGATCAAAGGCAAGATGGATTTAGGGAAGATTTGTGGTGTTCACCTGGCGCTTGCCGTCAGGATCACCAGGCGCTACAAATCTAAGTCCCTGTTCGGTCATTCAAAACTTTATGCTGCCAGTACAAAATAAGCAGAGGGGAGAAGAAACTTTTAAAGGCAGGAGAAAGAAGTGCAAGGGCATTGAATTTAAACCCATGAGAAATGGGCCTCGGGAGCCTTCCACGGAGTCCTAATGTCAACGCAGGGTAGAGAGAGGGCAAGGAGAAATCCATCTTCATAATAAAATGCTGGCTTTAGCTGTGATGGATGGATGGAGAGTCAGGTTGCTGTTTCTCTACTCCCTCCCTGGTCTTTCCCCTTTATTAGCTTAAATGTTGAGCTTTTTTTAAAGGACAGGAGCAAGCAGAAATTAAATGCTTACTCTCAAAATGAAGCTGACATGAGCCTCTGGCTTTGAGGATGGATTAGTTTTGAAGGCATACTATGCACAAAATGAGGCCGGTGAGGGCTGGCAGTGGAATTCCCAGTAGGGACAGGTTCCTTTAAAACACAGATTAAACAGGGAGGAAATGCACAGCGCATGAATATGAATTGATGCTGGGCCTTGCCTGGTCTCGCTTCATTTGATAAAGCACATTTCCTTATTGCATGTCAATTATTTACATTATTTAAATATGTTTCATCAGATGAACATGTCAGCCCTGAAACAGATACACAGATGCACACGGAAACGCACACGTGCACCAGAGCATGAGGCACACGCCAGTCCATCGGGCAGATAACGAGTGGACACTCCTGCGCTCGGCGAGCTGTGAGTAACCAGCACCCCTTTGCCTGGTCCCTGATGCATTCGTTGCGCTGCCCCTGCAGAAGAGCCGGCTCTCCTCAGAGTAATTTGAATGCAGGCTCTGCTCAGTGCCACGGGAATGTCAGCACCCGGCAGGAGCCCTGCGCCTCGCCGGTGCCTCTGCTAATCTCCGGTACGTGGAACTGCTTGTCTGCGAGATAGTTATTATTCTTCCTTTCATCTGCGCAAGTTCACAGCGAAGGAAACGCAGGAGAGCTACAGTTAAATTGGATAAAATCCCTGTGCCCAGCGATTCTCCGAAGTTAGTGTTATTAGTAAAGATGTTAATAGTTGATATCGCACTGCTCTGGCCTCTACCGCCGTATAGAAACCTGCTCTGAATTCTCCTGAAACAAAATTGTTTTTCTTACGTGATTCCCATACTTACATGGAGTTTCTGTCCATGGCTTCTGCTTCAGGTGTGTGAAGGTCTGGGTATGGCACAGACTTTGGGGCAAGCACTGCCGCCTCTGAATTCTGCTATTTGCCTCCAACCCATGAGGCCAAGTAAAGCTCTACTCTGAATACCCTGACCAGGCACCACCCAAAATGTGGACCAAAATTTTGCAGTTTGACTTGACTGCACGCCCTGGCTACAGGAGGAGTCAAATTTTTCCAAGAGCCATTTGCGAGGCATGAGGGCAGAGAGCGCTGTGCACACCTCTCTTCCTCAGGAAGGATGCCGCTTTTCACAGGTCCTATTGCTGAAATGCAGGCCACCTCTGGAAACACTGAAGGCTTGGGCGTGGATGGACTACAGATATTTGGACAGACCCCAGAGAAAAACTGGATCCTCCTAAGCTTTACACCATGTCATTCCTCTGCCCCAGGCTCCTCCCAGCTCTGAGAAGGTCCAGAACGACAGGGATGTTGACTGGATTTAGCTTCGGTGAAGTGTTCCTAAAAGAGCAGGCAGGGCCTGGTATTACAGGTAATTTTGCTGATGTATTACACTTTTATTAGTGAAGGAAGAACTAAACACTTCCCTCAGCACAAAATTTGATGGGTCAGATTTTTGGCAGGTGTAAAACAGCATAGCAGACTCAATGGAGGTACTCCAGTATGAACCAGCTGAGGTGTTTAGCAGAAGAGCTGACCAAGGAGCATTTACCCTCCTGTGCTCTTGGCCTGGTGCTGTCCACCGTGACATTTCCAACAGACATTTTTATCTTTCAACCACTGCGTGAGAGATGATGCTCCATGAGCAGCAGAAGAAATGATGCATTGTTTTCTATAGCTTTCTATGGCTTTGTATGGGATTCTCCAATGCCTTTAAGATGCAGGCTCCAATTGCAATTTTCCATTCAGCTTGGGCATTCATAATCTTTCTCTCTCATTCCCTAGTGTTTAATATGGTGTAATGTCACGCTGTGTCCTTTCCTTCAGAAGGGACTAACAAGATATTTTGCACTCCCTCTCCTGCCCCTGCTCATCCACGTGTTTTCATAAAATTTGTAAGACCCTAACAACTACATGGTTTTATCATACTTGGCTGATATGACCAAGGAGTTTAGAAAGCATTAGCTGGAAGCAGATGATTTAATGATGGCACTAGTCTTCTTTCCTTTGGAAGCTGGGCTAAAACCAGGCAGGAATGCAACAGAAGTTATTAAATAACACTGGTAAGACAGACAGATGGCCATTAACACCCCCATCACCACATTTGCTTCCAGAGAGATGGGGATCTTCACTTTTACTCTGCCCTGCTACAGCAACCTGAAAATGATGTGTTACAGGGTAAGTCTCTGGACTGTCTGGGGTGTTGAGGAAAGATTTTGAACTACAGGTCTTCACCAGACAAAGCCCAATTTCCCCTTCCCCCTTAAGGGTTTTTTTTTTGTGTTGTTTTTTTTTTTTTAACTCAGCAGACGTCAAGGAGGCTCTGTTCATTTGCATCTGAGCTTGGGTGCTGACAGACGATGGTGTCGGCAGAGCTCTGGGGAGGACATCGTTTCCTTTGATAGTGGCTGCAGCGGTGTGGGGAGCAGCCAGCCTTCCTCTACCAAAACAGTAAAAACAAGAAAACATTGTACAATGCTTACAGGTGATTTGCATAATTGATGCAGAGCAGCATCCTCCTGTACAAATCCTCTCCCTGCAGTCAGGTAATCTTCCATCCCCCATCCCCATCCTGCAGTCTCTTCTCTCCCACTCCTGTTAGGCTTCCTCCTACTTGCCCGTCACCATCCCTCGTTCCCACCCAAGCCCTCAGATTCTCTTCAAAACAGGAACGCAATACCTCCATTGCATCTCTCCATCTCTCTGCTCTTCCAGCCACCTACCTACCACTCCCACGGGCAGAAAGAGGATCCGTGGGAAGTGAGGACATTTAACTAGCTAAAATGGAAAGGAAGGGAGAGACTTTTAGACATGGTCATTACCCATCTGAGCAGCCTGCCAAACCCCCCAAGGGACATAGCAACAAAATCTGTTGCTGGAGAAACTTACCTAGAAGCTGAAGCCATTAGTTTCAGATAGTGGCAGGATGACAGTCACATGCAGCATCTCAAAGCACAAGGCTTTGCCTGGGACTGAGCACTCAAGCTAGCCACATAGGTGGCCATTCTCCCCAGGCACAAGCACAGCTCTCTGTACTCCCCTGAAGGCACCCCAGTAAGAGATGCTGGGGGCATACTGGGTGAAACTTAAAAAAATAAAAATAAACCTAAAAAAATAACAACAGCACCAGTACTTATGCTTTAAATTCTGTGCAGTTACTGGCAGGCCGGGTCTGGAGCCAGCACACATCGCTCTACATCTCTGCCTCTGTTAATGGGCATCTCTGCCTGCCTGTGCTCAAAGCCTGCAAACAGCTGGTACGTGCCCATGTGTTGCACTGACATCTGTCCACAGCTACCACCTTCAGCTGAACAAGCTCAGCTCTCATTCATAAATAATTGCCTGACCAGCTGCTGGCAGGCCTTCAGAAAAGGACTCAGGAAGGTCACAGAGCAAACGCAGAGCCGCCTGCAGAGCACAGTTCTGTTGTGCCCAGTACCTGAGGTATATGGACTCCTCCAGGCCTCTTACTGGGGCATTAATCCCCTGCCCAGAGTGGTAATATGCTCAACTCTTCCATTCCTTGTATAAAACATGGAGGCAAGGTGGGATGATCAGCACTGCTCCTGGTGGTGCCATAGGAAGGTGGTCCTGGGCCATGCCCTCCCCTCCCCGAGGGGCAGGAGCTGGTGCTGCCCCAGGAAGATGCTGAAGGACGGTGTGATACTTGCTGCAAGGGTGGCTCATATGGCAACCCATGCCGAGGGAGGTTAATCCATGGTGGGAAGAACTGCCACCTTCTCTTGTCTCCCCGTCGGAGCCTCCCTGGTAGCAAGAACCGGAAATCTCCCCCAGAGAATGAAATGCAACCTCTACTTCTCTTTTTACCATCTGAACTTCCCTCGTTTCAGACCAGCTTGATCTCCTCTGTGGCCTTTTGTCTTTCTCCTTTCTTTCAAGTGCGCTCATTGGGCTCCCGCTGCTCAGGGCAGCTGCTGGGGCTGGGGCTGGCCAGGCAGCAGGTAGGACCTGACAGGGCCTTCTGATGGGGTGAGACAGTGGGCACTGGGGGAGATCAGCCTGTGGGCTCCTGCCTGCTGCCTGCTGTCTGTGTTTTGGGGAGGAGCCCACGGGCCCGAGGCTTTCCTAGGCAGAATAGATGGAGATCCTTGCCGCTGAGTTCCTCCCTCCGGCCAGGTATCCTCCTGGAAGTGAGGCTGCCAGGGGCTGGCCATCTGAGCCACGCCAGATGCTGCCCAGCAGCTCAGCCCACCTCTCAGGCTGTCAGAAGGACTGGGGATTAAATACACCGTCATGTGTAAATCCTGTGTTTAAACAAATAATTCTCTCAGAATAATAGGCAGGCTTTTCCACATGAAGCAAAGCTGACACCTGACTCTTTGCCTGGCTTCTCCCAGGAGAACATTTTAATGAGGCCCACAGCTGTAATATCACACAGAGAACATTAACAATGCTAATTACCTAAAGTTTAGCCCATGAATACTCAACCAACCATACCTTGGAGATGAATTCTTGTTTTGGCCCGAATGAAGCACCAATGGCTTGCAAAGCGAACTGAGGCTTGTGAGAGCATCAGACACAAGGCATTAGGCACACAGACCTGGCAAGGCAGCCTCCACAGCAGAGCTGGTAAATAAAAAGAGGTGCCTGGACAGAAGGCAAATCTGAGATTGCAGAGAGAAATTGCCTTGAGGTGGCCAAATCCCTCCTGAGAAAATGCAAAAGGTGTTGATAGGTCTCTCAGCATCATCTTGTACAGGATCTGTGCAGTGAACGGGGGATTATTGGAGGAATTCTTCTGCCAGGCAGCCGCAGCTGGCACTGGCTAAGCCTTGCACTGCGCTGGGAGAAACCAGAAGTCCACACAGACATGCAATGCGCAAGCGAGCTCTTGCCTGGAAGAGATCCAGGGCCTTTGCTTCACACCATATGCACAACCCTTCTGCAGCTCAAGGTCACCACAGAGGTGCCTGGGTATGCTAGGATGACTGCTCTGAACTGACCAGCTTCGCTCACTCAGGCTCCCAGTGCCGGAGCTCAGTCTGCAGCACAGTAAATAAAGTGATGTGTACTCTGCTGCACGAAGCTTAGCCGTCGCCTCTACCTTCAGCTCTTTGTCACAAGTGCTGCAGGGCAATGCACAACAAGGGCCGTCATGCAGCAGAAGAGGAGGCTTGGTCCACCCAGGTGTCTCTCGGAGGGAGATGTGAATTTTTAGCAGTCTGTGTTGCTCAGCTCTAATCGAGCACAAAAACATCACATGGCAGGCAATAGCCCATTAGCAACACTGCGTGCTGAGGGGCCTTTTAATTATTTTTGCGTTCCCAGAGGACTACAGAATGCTCTTCGTAAGCATGGCACGGGAATGCCAATTAGGTGGCCTCCAGCCCCGCTAGACAAGGTCCGGTCACATCACCTTGCGTCACAGGCTGAACCCTGCCCTCCATTTTCTCCCCAAGTCTGCCGTTCTCTGCCGTGAAATATTTATTAAAGGGAGATGCCGCCTGTCGCGAATGTTGAGTCCCCTGTCTCCTTGCCAAGGTCAGGCTGCCGGGGAGGTACTTTTGCTCTCCGTAGCTTCTCCTCAAGACTGATGGGCCTTTCTTCCATTCAGCACAGGCAGGCAACCTTGGGGAGGAGGCTCTTTCAGTTCCTGTGGATTCTTATTTCCTGGGAATAAGGTGGGCATGTAAAAAAATCACTAAAGCAGAGGCTGCACAGCAATGAACTATTGTGGTATCAAAAAAGATAGTTGCACTAGGGCCTTTTGGGAGCACATAATAAAAAGCCATTAAATCCATTTCTACTGTTGTGGAAGGCCACCTTCAGTCTTTGCAATCACCCTTGTAACTTCTCAAGAAGTTCCTACGCTTAGAGATGAAATCCTGGTCCCACAGAAGTGGATGGGAGGTTCACCCTTTGCTTACGTGGTCCTAGGTTTGCGCCCCCCAAGTTTAGCTGTGGTTTGCTGAGTTTGGACTTACTGTTTCATACAGTTTTTGTGCCAGAAAAATGCTGAAAGCTTCAACCACAAGCTGTTTTTATCAACTTTACTGAATGAAATAAGCAGGCACAGCATAACTTGCTCGAGAAGGACTACAGTTAAAGTGTCAAATAGATTTTCCTCCAGTAAGGGCACATACGAAAGTGGTAGGAAAACATATCCAGGAACAGAAATAAACTCTGCTAATATGTGAGAACCAGAGTACAGGCCTGGCTGGGGAAATAACCTTCCCTAACAATGACCTCTAAAGCAAGCTTGGGGGCCAAACATATGAGAAGCAAGGTGCGTATCGAGCGTGCACCCCACAGCTGGGTTGTATCCGCTCAGCTGCAGGAAGCCAGATGCTTCAGGACATCTGGGGCTGGAGGTGCAGCTCGTTCACTGCAGCGGCTGGTTCCTGGCAAACCTGCAAACCTGTCTCTTGTTTACCATCTCTCTTGACAGTCAACGAGTCCCAGGACATTTGTTCTCTCCTCGCATGGAAGCTGCCCCATAGTGCCAATGCTTTCTGGCTGTCCCCTGTGCCTCTTCTGGCTCTCCTACAGGCTTTTTGGATGTGTGCTGGGCTGTGGGGATGGGAGGGTGGGAGCATGGAGAAGCTGCAAACACTACCCAGCACAGGACCACGCCACAGATCTATGCAGGGACATAATGATGTTTTCTATTTTCTCCTTTTTTCCCCCCCTCCTAGTAATTCCTAACATTTTACTTGCTTTTTTGACACCTGCTCAGCCTTGACCTGTCATTTTCTCAGAATTAGCAACGATGCCGAGATCATTTTCCTGTGCAGTGATGGCTGATTTAGAGCCCCTCATTATGCATGTATAATTAGGGTGGGGTTTTTTTCCCCAGAAGCATTACTGTGCATTTATCGGCAGTAGATTTCATCTGTCGTTTTACAACCCAGTCCTTCATTATCATGAAAAACTTCTGCAACTCTTCACAGTCAACTCTTGTTTTGACTGCCCAGAACAGTTTTTCGTTCTCAGTAAACTTCTCACCTCCCTTTTCATCTTCTTTTCCAAATCACAAATTCACGTCCTGCTTAGATCTCTGGGTAATTTTCCTCCTCTGTGAAAACATATTGTTTATTTACACCTTTATACTCTACTGCTGCAACTACTCTGTGTCTTTTATTGGAACCACCCCACTGGCAATCACACTATTATTCAATAGAGTTGTGCTGGAAAAAGTGTAGACAGACATTACAGAAAGAAAACCAGCAGCAGTCCCATTTTTGGGACTTAGCAGACAAGCTGTATTTGTTTTGTTCTGTGTTTTTAAATTATCTTGTAAATTCCCACCACTAAATTTCATCTCTCACTGTATGTAGTGTGCAATATATCTTTTTTTCTAATGAACTTCAAAGTTCATTAAGCCATTCCAGAGACTATAGCTGATAAAATCCTCATCTGGATTCAAGATATTCGCAGAAAGACTAACTCCTCAAGTCTCTGGCACCAAGGCAACATATTGTCATAAATCCATAGGAAACCAGATTTCATTACTTCCCTTGGTCATGGAACTAATTGTTTGCTCCTGCGTTGGGCACCTGATCATGGCTGTGGGTAGCAGGAAAGCCAGCAGCATTTTAATGTTGTTCCTCTGCTGTGCTTTACTTGATTTTTGTCTCAGGATTACGAGATGCTGGGGATGTAAAACAGCTACCAGGAAGATAACAGCTGCCAGAAATACAGCCTTCTGTTTTGTACTTTGAGCTGTGTGTACCGTGTAGAGTTAAAAAAATAGTGCTTAGAATAATTTAAAGCAGAAATCTGTTACGTTCCTTCAAAATTACCCGTGCTTGGTTTAATAGATGCTGGATTAATTGCGTGCTGTCTGAGAGCTTTTGTTCCTCTCTGGAGTGGCTGTGGTCTGTGCCACAGAGGTGAATGCTACTCTACTGTATGGCAAATTTGACATTGAAGGGCTCTTTGTAGAAATAAGACTGCCATTCTCTCTCATTGTCCCTTTGATAAACAGTGCCAGCAAAAGAGACAGTTTTGATGGTTGTTTTCATATTATGGGCATCTGGCTACTAAGAGCTGGGCTGAGATCACCGAATCACAAGCCGCTTTAGAGATGTCTGTTTATGCACGCTGATCCCACAGTGATGTGATCCATAAAAGTATTTGGATATGCACATTTCGGGGAGGGGGGAAGGGGGAAGGGTGTAGAAAAACAATTTCTGGGATGTGTGGTGAGGACCATTTGTTGCCTGTGTGTGCTGCTGTTTTCCAATACCCCTCCTCTGGTACCCAAGCCCACAACTTCCCAGTACTCCCGAAATAACCTGGGCTGTGGATGCTTTACATCCACTTTTACATCAACAGACTCTCAGTGACCTCTGAGTTACTTTGTGGTAAAAATAAAGGAAATCTAACATATTACACAGTGGACTCATTCATTAACTCCTTCCCGGTTACCACCCCTTTTGTAGCTACTCACATCTGGGTGAATCACCACTTAGTAATGGCTCGAGATCCCTCAGATGCTTCGGCTTCGGTCGCAGGGACTTCATTAGTTTATAATATATACTGGACTAGGTTGCTGACATCTTCTGTTTGCTGAATAAACTTTAACATCCAGAGTCCTTCCCCAGAGTTTGACCATCTCTTTTTGTTAGTACCAAAGCAAACAGGGAAGATCTCAGGAAGGGAGCGCTCCCCTCTCTTTCCACACATCTCTTTGGATGTACAACAAAGGCTACAGGAGCATTTTTCCTTGTACTTTTAATTGAAGTGCTTTAATATAAAAAAAAAAAGTACATACAAGTTCTAAACTCCTGTTTTCTGCAATTGTTTACACTTTTTCTAAGTTGCAACAGAATATTAGCTACGTAGGTAGTCAACACTGCTAACAAACTACAGTACAAGTTACTAATAACAGTACAAGATGCTTGGAATACATTCTTGCAAATGTGTATGAATACCAAAGAAATCCTGCAAAGTTGAGAGGTTTCCAACACACAGTGCCCTCTTCTCTCAAACCCCTGTAGGATTTCCCTCACGGGTTTCCTAACCAGCAAAATACAGAAGGGCTGATCCTTGGCTGGTGCAAGCTGCGGTAGCTCCACTAGTGTCCACGGAGCAATGTCAGTTGTCATGAGCGAAGGGTGTGATTCACTCTGTGCTCAGATAGACACCTTCAGATGGGGGTGAAACATCATGCAAGTTTCCATGCATGACAAACTGATGGGCCTTCTTGGTCAGTGCTACCTTATAGCATTAAGCAATATATTTTTCTGAGGGTTTCAACACTGATCTCTTTCTCCTGGAAGAAATCAGATCGGGATGACTGAAGAACAGTCGGGAGCACCCTGGATTCTCATACAGCTCTAGGTAAAGTTGGGCAAATTTCCCTCAAAAAATGCCAAGTTTTGAAGCGTAAGAACCAACCCCATCACCTCTCCTCCCCCACAAAAGGCTGGCAAAGCTATCTAGCACTTAATAAAACTGGGTGTGAGATAAGAAGAGCAAAGGTCCTCCACACAAGCCATGTCAAAACAAATCTCTACATACACACATTGTAACGATACAGTCACTTCAGGTTCAAAAGAAAAGTTCGCACTTTACAAAAGAGGGAAAGGGAAAAAAAAATAACACAAGAAGCTGTCCTTACAATTATGTATTGGTTCCCAAACCTGTAATCTTAGTCTGAGGCCACCAAAAGTAAATGAATACCAAGCAGCATAGTATAAACTCCAATGAGGCCTCACAGGGGGCAGCAACAGGCAACCTGGAGGTAGTGTACATAGCTGAAAAGGAATTTGAAAGAAATGATGGGCATTTTTCTCCTATTCTGGTACGTTTACGAATCGAAGACACAGTGACAAACATGCTACAGTGACGTGTCTCTCCAGCCTTGTGAGCCCACCTACTTGCCACCTCAGGACTGGTCACAGAAGGGCTTTTCCTCTGAAGTGAGAGTGATATCTGGGGTATTCTTTATTTTTTCCCTCACTCAGTCATCCTGGCTCACCTCTGTACTTACCGTGTAACTAACAGGACAATCGGTTTCATCAGAGACTGCTGGGTTTTTCTCACAAGCATCAATACAAAACCTCCTTATCACTGTTGCCCTGAAACCCAACATTTCAATGGCATGCTTCAGTCAGCAGCACCCAAAACTCCTCCAGGCTATTCACTGACTGGCATTAGATTATTTTGGTGGGAAGCTACGGAAGTTGGCAAACCCATTACAAAGTTAGCTTTTCAATTCATCAGCACATTATGAAAAGACTGAACACCAAGGGCTCCAGCTCAGAGTAAAGACACAAAAGTCAAGTTCTCTTCTGCTGCAAAGAAGATAAAAGGCTATTTAGGGGATACAAAAGTTGGCACATTGTAGAAAACATGGTGGTGGCTCAGAGTAAGAAAGCTTCAGCTGTATCGCCTTTTCAGTGACTTCGATTTTCTATTCATTTTAAGATTTAAGTATTCCTAGTTTTCTCCAACCACATTATCTTGACACCATAGTTATTGCATTACAAAAGCCACTATGATGCGGTCACTCAACATACACATATATCGTGCATAGGTACAGCCAGGAAGTGGGACAGGTTCCAACCCATCTTTTGTTGTTTCCGTAAAGGCAGGCAGATTCCAGTTAGGTGAGACAGAGATAATCTAGAGCATCCCCAATGTTGAAAAGAAGGCTGTGAGTATATGAGCAGATAGAAACCTCAAAAACTAAACAACAAGAATTAATGTTAGTAGAATATTCCCTGCTTTGTAGCTAACTCAGTTGCTCTAAAATCTCTCTCAGCTCAAATAATTTTATCGTGCAGAATGTGCAGAATGTGTGAAGAAAGAGGTGCTCTTCCCCTGTGAATGCAGGAGTGGATGTGCTTTCTCAGTATTGCCTAGAAGTTACCCAGTCCACTTGCTCTTCCCTAGCCCACTCTCTTTATAACAACAGTTCTTTTGCTTCAGTGGCTAACTGGTAAGACAAGACTATTTAATTACAAACAAAATTCAAGGTCAATGTATTAGAAGACTGGAAATAGATACCCAGCTACTTTTAAAACAAATGATGCATTGTGCAGTTAGTGCTTCTCTGAAGCCTCTTTCCACAGAGCAAAGCATCACAAGGGCAAGATTTCCATCAGTCCTGAGCTGGCACAGCCAGTTCTAAGAATTAAAATGTAGATCAGGCCTTCACAGTATTTGGCTTCTCTGCCAAAAATGCTCCCTGCCCCCTAGACAAGCCAGTTCATTCTGAGTATTTGTGTGATGTAGACATTTCTGCACTTGGACCCACAGCGGATCAATTGCTCTTATGCTGGCCACACACCAGTCATCAGGAACAAATTTTGATCACTTGCTGTATTTCTTAAACTACATGCAATAAAAATCCAACTACGTGTAATAAAATTGAAAGACTCTTTATCCCATACCCAAATGTATCTGTTAGACTAGGAAAGACCACAGGAATGTACTCACTTCCTCAGAAAGTCCTCAGAAATCAAGTCAGGAGCTTCTCATGTTGTGGGATGTTTTTTCATCTTTATGCTTAGTCAAGCTTTAGCCCACAACTGTTATAAGTGTCACTGGCCTTGCACTGAAAGGGCTTTGCACAGGAAACAAACTTTGCTACTTTCATCACCACAGCATTGAGCATCGTCCCGGGTAAGAGACTCTCTGAAGACCAAAAGAGCCTCTTGGGAACACTTATCTAACAACCTTGCCGTCCACTTTGGACCTTCCATGACCCTTACAAAACCCCTTCATTTTTTTGCAGAGGACTTCCAGGACACAATCTGACAAGAGGCAAGCCACAGAAATGGGTGATACCATGCCTGGACACAGACTATGGCTCTACTCTCTCTGATGACAAAAAGTAGGATGGGAAGAGCCCAGCTGGACCTCAGAGCTCAAAGCTAGACATTGCTTAAAATACCTTTTCACTTCCAAACTGTGGAGATTTGATAGCAAAATCAATAAGGTACCTCAAATAAAAGCCCTCAAGTTACTTTTTGAAGCCATTTTTAAGGATAAACCAGTGCCAGGTAAAGGAACAAGCCTCTGAAGTCAGAACACAGTTCTTGGATGTTTTCCTCCCAAATTGAATTATTCTTAAAAAGGGAAGGGAAGTAACCTAAAAGCCTTTACAGCCTACTTTTAAATGAGAGGATGTTTTTCATTTAACTGTCTGTAACAGAATAATTTGAAAATAACTGAGGAAACCATGTAATCCCAGATGGTCTGTGTTCTGTGTGCTCTTGTGAAGTGGCTGTGACTCCACTGCATTAAAAAAAGACATACATTATTCTGTAGCAATTGTCCATGACACTGAGGCTTACAACATAAATATTGCAATACCTCATCCAGTTTCTGTATGACACACCATGTTTTATTGCAGTAATGTCTCATAATAGATGAAGGTGCTGCAGGGTCCTGTTTGGCCAATTGCTATAGGACCCTGGAGTGCACTTGCATAAGGAGGGAATATCTCCCACAGGAAGGGAGTTAAGATGAGGACTAGATGCCAGGAGAACCAGCTAAAGGCTTCACACACAATCCTGGGCAAATATTTTCTGTGCCTCATCCCCCACCCCCACCCCCAGCCCCTCCATTAAAAGGGAGGCTCATTTCCTCACTTGCAGATAGTGCTGGATGCAAGGTAATGGAGCACAGCCCCGCTACGCACAGCAGAATGCCTCTAAATCAAGAAGCCAGTGTTTTTCGCCAATGTGACAGATTGAAAAATGCTTCTGGTACTTCCATGAGTGGGTTACTAAGCAACACTTTGGCTTCCAGGGAGTAGCCGTGCTGGATGTGATCTCATGCGCCGGCAGCCTGACCACGTCCCCAGCTGGAGCACTGGGGAAAGGAGGGTGAGTGTGTGCCGGCAGCAAGGCTGTGTGCCTTCACTGGCTGTAAAACAGGTTACTTCAAGATAAGCTGTAACCACAAAGGAAAAATATCCCAGAGGTAGCGATGGGCCCACTCATGGGGTGGCTAAAAAGCAAAGACACTGTCAGGACATACTGTTGGGAGCGAAGTAAAGCTTAAAAGGTTTAAGCACCACTTGGTAAACCTATGGCATATCCTGGTCATGCAAACTTTCACTTCAGCCTGTCTCAGAGCAAATGATGCTGAAGAGGACTGACTCCAGGGACACATGCTAAAAATGACAGGGGCTGGAATAGATTTCCATGTGAGGAGACAGAGAGATCAAAAAGACTAGAACAGATTAGAAATGGGTAAGAGAGGGGAGGTTAGAGCTGAGTGAAGTGAGATCTGATACAGAAGAGGAAAATCATGCACTGCTGTTCACTGTTTCCTGATATAGCAGTAAGGGGTTGTTTTCAGAAAATCAGAAGACAATACCCTGAAAACTGATGAATCAAGACCAAACTCCATGGAGTTAGAGAGAAATTTGCCCTGGTTGCTGACTGCTCCATCATTATCTTTTGCTGAGATTTCTCACTTTTCTTTGGAGCCTGTAACATGGCATCACCAGAACCAGACTGAACCAGAACCAAGTGTAAACAGACCAGACTCCTCTGGGGTAGAAATACGTATTTTCTTACACATTTGATTGTGCTCAACTATTAAGCACCACGCATTTTTTAATAAAGACTAAAGTCTAAGACTACTTAGACTGGGCCTCTTTAAGACACCAGGACAACCTCTTGGCTTAAAGTCAATGGAGGACTGTTGATTGAGAGCAGCTGAGAATTTGGCCTATCTTTTAGAGTATTGGTACTCTTTCATGTGTCGATAAATCATGCTCCAGGAAGGACTGAGTTTAACTTGTAAGGGATAATGTTTTGTCTTATTTTGTTAGAATGCTGACACACCTTTGCAAAACAAATAAGATTTTCTCCCTCCTCCTTCTTCTCCTTCAAGGTGAGTAACACTTATTATAGGACTCTAGATCTATTCCTGATAGGTGAGTAATATTTACAGTAAATAACAGTAATATGATACACAAATACATATATATTTGTATATATAACTTGAAGTCTCCTTCTAATTCAAATTCAATACTACAGCTTCACACAGTAAGGCTGTACCAACGTATTAATGGGAATGTCACTATTTTGGGATCATTACTTGAGCATTTTAAAAGTGCACTTAAAAGTTGATGACATCACAGTTTTTATCAAGAGATCCACTATGATGTCACAGATTCATCCTTCTTCTATTCCCCTTTTGAATAATGGGTACAATGTTGTCCCCAAGTCAAATACAGGCTCAATAGCAAAGATCCTAACTCAGCCTTCCCCACCCTCAATTTTATTTGTTGATGTTTTTCTTCACAACCATTTCTAGTGAAAAAAACATGTGTATACCAATGGCACACTCAGTCTGAAATGGCAGATGAAGAAAAGGTGAAGTAATAACTTAACGTGTACACAAAACTTCTGGTTCTTAGGAGATCTTACTGTCTAGTACAGATGAAAATTTACTTGAATGCTCTTGAGCCTCTCTTTACATCTGCAATTCAATGAAATAAATTATTCCCAGGCCTGTCCCCATCACTGCTGACCCAGGCTGTGGTGTTGGAAGAAAGTCAGAATAAACAGGACCGTTGATCTCTGCTGCAGCACAAGGAATGGAAAGCCATCAAGGTAAAGAGGAAACATTTCTCCCTGCATTTTTAAAGAACATTTTATGACTACAAAAGAATCTATATGAACTATTGTGTGACCTTAATGCTGAGTTGGGATTAAGTCAGCACACGAGTTTGATTCCCTGCAATAATCAAGGGTTTGTTGGGCACTTCTAAGGGGGAGATGAAAGCTGATGGTTCAGTTTGGACCTCTCTCTATTTCCGAATTGCTCTAGACCCTTCAAATCAGCTTTGGTACACACTGTCTCTGAAATCCAAGAATATATTGTAAGAGAAGAAAAAAATGAGAATGAACAATGAAGGATATTCTGTAATGAAGCTCAAAGGAGATGACACTTCGAAATTCCTCATGCACTTGCTATAGCCTTCCCAAAAGGATGCAGGGGCACATCTCTTGTGTTATACTCCTAGGAGAGCTATGAAAGAAGATTACATTAGCCATAACATTCATGTCTTGTCCTTTGATTTTCAGCAGATACTTCACTTTTAATGTTGCTGGCAAATTTTGCACTGGCAGTGCATAGTGGACATTAAAATGCAGTCCTGAGTGCAGCAGCAGCAAATGTCTGGGCTGGAAACAGATCTGGGCTCCAGCAGAGTTCATGGGCAGGGGGATTTCTGCCTTCCTGGCAGAAAATCTTGAGGAATCTAAGGGAAATCCTTATCTTGATTTTCAGGACTGTAGACACATGGTTCCTTGATGAGAATTAGAGGTTTCAAAGTCTTATATGGCAACAGCAGGAAGACTCCTATCCAAGGGGACAAAAATCCAGACTGCAATATCTCATGCACAGGTGACACAGATGCTAGCAAAGACCTTTCACACTGCTACAGACAGAAGCTCTCTCCCAGCCAACCAATTCACTCATTCAAGACATGGAAAGGAGATGAACATGAAACGGACTTGTCATTCTTTATCACTCTTTCAGAATAGGAAGAATAAAACCTGTCCTTCTCTCTCCTTGGCTTCTGAAAAGTGGGGAGAGAGGGAACATTTCCTGAGTCACTGTGGAGGTCAGACCCATAATTTGTTACAATGAACTGAATCAGATGGATGACTAGACTGACAGGAGTCTGAAAGAAAATATCAATATCTGAAAAATCAGCAATTTTTGGGTATGAAGTGTTTTATTGTTAACTTCATGCATGCAAAGGGAGGTAAGCTGACCTGGAAATAGTAGTTTCCTCATTTCAAAATAGCAGTAACAACATATATTCTAAATGCATGGGTGAATACTGTAATAATACTTTACGTTTTCATCCAACGTGGCAGAAACACACACCAAACATTATTAAGCTATTGGCTTGATTCCCCAGCTGCAAAATGCCTGGCATTCTCACTGACATTTATGCAGTAAGAGGGTAAACCTTAAACGCCCTTCTGTCCCCCAGAAGTAATTGTTATTGTTTACCTTTCCCCCCACCCTCAGTTAAGTGCCTCAATGCACAGTGGTGGTGGGACTCGCCGAACAGCCCAGCAGTGCAGCTGGAGACGCAGGATGGTAACACACCTCTCCTCTGCCCCGCACTAAGAGCTGGCCATCGGGACAGCCAAATTGTGCTCCCACATCTTGCAACCTGGCTACTTCAAGAGAGGCAGCGTCGGTCACTCTTGCCCTTGTCTGCAGTGCGGTGAGAGGCCGGCACCGCAGGGGAGAGAGCTGGGATAGCGCCAGCGCGCTCTCTGCAGAACTGCTCCCCAGGAGCAGGGACTTGGTGCTCTGGCCCCGGTCAATGGCACCAGCACTGGTAGAAAGGAGGCAGCCTGAGCCTGCACTGCCACGGGAACATGACGGGGAGCAGGCTGGGCAGCTGCACTTCTACATCAGTGCCCTTCACACCAGAGACCCCCTCCTCTCCCTTCCCCTCCAGCAAAACTGAGTTTATCTTATGTAAACCAGACCGAGTTTGGTGCCTGCCCTGAGAAGCCATTTAAATACTGCCGGGGCTGGAGGTCATTGTTAGTAATTATATCATCATTGAAGGTGGATTTGGCTGCCTGCCAGTCCCAGCTCCTGCCCTCTTTGACCAGAGGAGAAGCACAGCCACAGTAACTAAAACTTTTCATTTCCTCTGCAGGGTCTTGGACCTTCGACATCCAACCCCTGGCTTGTCACCTGCTCCCATCTCCCCGGACAGCATCACGGGCCCACAGCTGGCAGAAATAAATGGCGTAGGGAACAGCATGGGAGAGTTGGCTCTGCTTGCTCTGCCACAGCCTGGGTCTGCAGCACTGTAGTAATTGGCAGCACTCAGTGCTTGCACAGAGTAGGCGGGCTCCAAGTGCTTTACAAAAACAGCTAAGAACTGCCATCCTGCCTTTTCTCCAGAAGTGAGGCACAGAGAGTTTGGGTACCTGCCCACAGAGGTACCGCAATCCCTGTTGTCAGTGGAAATAAACCCTGCACTTTATAACTCCGCTTAGGTGGGGTGAAATGCCACGCTTCCAGATAACCTCAGAGCAGCTCTGACTCCCCACGGCAGCGGGCAGCCTGGCACAACCAGCAGCTCTGCTGGGCAGGCTGTGTCCCATTCGGGTCAGCTGTTGTTAACCGAGGCCTAAGTACGGCAATGAGTATGTGAGCATCTCCACCTGTTTAGCTGTGGGTTGTTTCTGGAGACACCTCTTGTTATGGTGGCCAGGGCAGGAGAAGGACGTCTGCTCCTGCCCCGGCAGTGGTGGGCACCCTGCCCAGATGCCTAAAGAAAATTAATGCATACTTCCCTTGTCCTGCCATGTAGTATATCATGCAAAACTATGAGATGCTAAGATCATAACAAACCCAGAACTGTCTAGAGAAGAGGGCTTTCCTGTCCTGTCTGCCTGCTCCTCTCCACAGAACTTGTTTTTACAAAAATATAGATCTTGTCAACTGTTAAAACTTCAGGTGAGGACTTCCTCTTGTCCAACCTGCAGCCTCCTATAACAAAATTGACAAGACAATCCATCTTTTAATCATCTCCTCCATACGATTTTCATATTCTGCCCTCCCAGACTGGTGCCAAAGTGTTCCCAATATAGTCTCTGTTGCTTTGTCCATTTTGTTTATGTATCAGGAAAACATAAAGCATTTCCCCCTTCTGCTCTGAGAGTCAGTTTTATAGACTAACAGTTGGCATTACCAAATGATTAGATAGACAGACAGACAAGTAAGATCAATCAAGATGTCTCACTCTAAGAAAGTGTTCCTAGCATTCAAGACTACATATTTCTCCATTTTATTTATCTTCTTTTACTTTTAGATGAACCAGTTGCATCATGTTAAAGATTTCTATTCCTCCATAGCTGCTACTTTCTTTTAAGTAGATACTGTAAAGTTTTCTCTAATGCAATTTCTTGACATGCTGGAACTGAATTAACCAGATACACCATGGTGGATATGGTACTAAATAGGAAAAATTGGAAAATTTCAATTCAGATAGACCTGAAATACTTTTGAGCCCCACATTAAATGTTTTATGTCAAATGAAGGTTATTTAATTATTTTATTTTGAAGTTAAATTAACTTTGAAATTCAATACTGAAGCGATTCATTCTAAAAGGATTGAAACGAGCATTTTCAACTCTTCTGATATTTCCTCCATATTTTTTGTATGAAATAATTTGCCAGATTGAACCTGGATATGTGAATAATTGTGGTTCTCTCAAAAGTACATCTTTAAAAAATAAATTTATTCCACGCAGAAAAATCATGCCCAGCTCTACCTGGAATTGCCTTGTGCACAACGCACACTGTCCCTCCAGCAGTGACAAGCTTAATTAATTTTCCTTTCTACCCCCATCCACTCCTCACCTCCCAAATGACCCCTGTCAAAACACATGCTGTAGGTGTACAGAACATGCAATAGTCCCATAACACTGCACAGTGCAGGAGACTCTTCCTTTGGGGCAGAATTTACTAAGCTCCTTTTAAAGAAAGCTGAGAAATAATGATTTCAAAGTTACTTAGAGCAACATTTTCTTCAAAAGAACACATTTAACGGTGGCTTTCCTAGCTCAAGAACTGGCCTAAGGTACGTTTACAGAAATGCTGTAAACTCAGCCCAAAGACACGTCTATGGAAGTACAGTTTGGAGGCAGAATGGGATCCATCTCATGTTTCTTAAAGGTATTGCCTTTTCCAAGCTACAGGGGAGGCTCTGTGATGGTAACATGAGCTCACCTCCTCAGTGGCACGACTTGGATGCACCCTCTTTTTGTGACCATTTCTCCACCCCTCTGGTTTCCAAGGCTGCCACTGCAGCAGCTCCCCTCCCCAGCCAGTCTTCACACCATGGGGCAGAAAACTGGGCAACACAGCACACAAATGTGATGGAGGGAAAGCCAGAACCAACCCATGGTTTCATGCAATATAGTCTGAATTGTTCAATCTCTGGAACAGCCCGAGGTAGCTAACACCAATGCAGCTGCCATCGTGGGCGTGAAGGAGGTAATGCGCAATTTACTGCATCAGTAAAAGTGATTTTCTAGAACTGACCTTTTTTAGGTTATCCAA
This sequence comes from Balaeniceps rex, assembly GCA_013401315.1. NCBI lineage: Eukaryota > Metazoa > Chordata > Aves > Pelecaniformes > Balaenicipitidae > Balaeniceps > Balaeniceps rex. Next base: position 42,680 of record VYZW01047711.1, read on the forward strand.
AATGGGTTAAAAATGAGAAAGATCACATGAATATGTTTAACTAACATACTTTAAGGCCGTTATGCAGACACAGCTTGTATTTAAATACATCCTCTCCCACAGTAAACATCTGTTTTTATAATAAGGACAGGAAGAACAATTACATCATCCAGCCTGACTTCCTCTATAACACAAGCCTTTTTCAGTCAGACATTCCTGTGATTATCTAAGATTGCATTTAATTAAAACACATCTTCTGAGAAGCTGCCCAGTCTTGATTTGAAGACTTCAAGGGACACAGGATCTACCATCTCCCATGGTAGTTTGCCCTGATTCGTGCTAAAATATTGCTTGCTTTGTCTACACAGAAGAGTTTTGAAATACGCCAGAGTTTGATCACCTCAAGGGCTGCCAACAAACTTGCACATCCTGCCATAGAAAGAGAGAGAAGCATACAGAGTCAGTCCCGTGTTGTTTGCTGCCCAGACCAGATTACTGCTACAAGCAGTTTCAAGATTTGCCTGACAGTGTGTGGAGTTGGCCAAGTAGTTCACACCAATGGTCATGCAGGAAGGCTGTCCCCAGGGGGGTACCAGGTGACAGGGAATCAGTTCTCAGAGTTTCTAAACTCTTCCTCACCCTGATGGCTGTGCCACAACCTCTCCTCATCCCAGTAGAGCAGGTATAGCATTGTTCACTTGGTGGAGCGATTAATATTTCCAAAGTGTGCGAAGATGTATGGCTCTGAATGCATGCTAAAAATGTCACTGAGAGGTCTGTCCCAGCCCCTTATCTTAGACCAAGCTAGTGAAGAAGAGAGACTGTAGCTGGAGGAATTTCTCAGCACGGGAGAGCTGGCATGTCATCTGCTGCCAAAGTTACCTGGAGCTGCCTGGCAACACAGCGACACAGAACAAAGCTGACGAGATGAAATGCAGCCGGACCACCGTGGGTAAGTACCCTATTACACCAAGCTTAAACGGCAAACAATATTTTGCTGTTGAAGATCTAGCAATCTCTCCTTCCATCATATCTCATTAGTGATAAACTTCAGCAAGGCAACAGGAATATTTCCAAACATGAAAGACATTGTTCACTGCAGCATGGTTGTGGGAGGAGAAAAGAGCCAGTGCTATGGATCAAAACCACAAAATAGGAAAGCAAGAGTGTGTGCAGAGCACAGTGCATTTAGCAGTGTCTCTGTCACGGGGATGGAGAGCACTGACTTTCTGTGCCAGTCAGTCCCACCAACAGGGCTACTTGAGACTTATGTGATGAGCCACTGCTGTCTCCCTAACACACTGGCTAAAACAATATGCATTTTCCTCTCCATCTGATAATGCAGACTTTGTCCTACTCCTCCCCCAAGGTCAATGCAAATACCAGGAAACTGGAAGGCGATGGCCTTTTTTATGACAGAGCTCCCTAAGCCCAGGAGGCCTGGTAGCTGAGCATGAGCCCAAACACTAACCCACCTCTGCTGCTCCACCACCAGCACCGCCACAAAACTTTCCTCCAGTGCACACAATTCTCAGCTCCCATCCTTCTTGCCAAAACACTCACTTTCCATGAAAGAGCCCAGCAGTGTCCTGGTGAATACATACCTGCACTCCTGGCCACAGCAGCAACAGGAATTTATATCAGCCTGAACTGTGCAATGGTCCCAAAGAGCCAGGTCAGCAGGGTTCAACCACACCAACAGATGGGTGCAAATGCTCATGTGGGTGAGCTGTGGCCCCCGAGTGCTCCCCAGGGCAGTTCCAGACCGGGAGGAAGACGCTTCATTTTACGTTTTTTCTAGAGTTTTGTCCCAACAGGTACCAGACACCTAACACAGGTCCACGGGCTCCTGCTTTACCCTCCCCGCACCTGATGCGCAAATTTCTTTGTACTCTCGGCTCATCTGAGGGTCCATCACACGGAAAGCCTAAGGTACTGAATACATCTCACAGGCAGCCGGTGCAGCTGCTCTGGGAGAGATTTGGTCCAATACAACTAGGATAAATACTTTCTAAACCTTAGTAAATCCTTTTTCTAACAGGTTAAAATATTCCAGCTGCAGCCTGAGAAGAGACCGCGACAGTACATGGAGGAATCCAGCAGCTGACATGGCTACTTTCAGCGTGCAAGCTGAACAAAATGCAAAAGGTGAAGAATCTAAATAATGAGGGAAAGTGCATTAGGTCAGTATAGCTCATTCTAACTAAGTGAGCAGGAGAAGGAAGAAAAATTAGCTCACCGTTATTCTTTCACAATGTCCTTTCAAGTGTTTGCGGACATTTAATTTTGCGGAAAAGTTTCAACCAATATAAATATGCCAAATATAATCTTCAGTGTCCTTACCTACTTGTACAAGCAACCTGAGTCACACGCTGCTTGGGACTCTCCTAAATTTATATTATAAACCCACTTAAATCTATGTATAGAAAGTAATATACATCATACCCAAGAAAATGGTCATTCTGGGCTACTTGGCAGTTAGGGGAGTTGCAGGTTTTTAACCTTAAAGATGTATCTGTTAAAAATTCTTTAATGTACTCACTTGTCCTCCTAGCAATGTCTTAAATTATTCAAAGACACTCAACTGTAATAATGTTTTTTTCAACTGATGTTCTTGCTTAATGTTTCTCCATTTCACATGTAGAGGTTTGTTTAAATAAAGTACAACTATTTCTATTTAAATTTTAAAGTCATTATGAAAATCTTTCTTTTCATATTAGTAAATTATTCCCTTCTTCAGAGCTGGGGAAGGTTTTTTGCCAAATTATCACATTTGCCAAAAATGCAGTTGTAGAGAATTTGGGGGCAAAATTATTTGAAAATTCAGCTAGGTCTTGATAATGACTTTGATAAAAAATAGTAACGCTTTGGAAATGCTGGAAGTCCTGATTAGGCAATTCCCCAAATAAAATGCAACTCTAAATTGCAGAACATTTTAGTTTAGAAATTTCAAAAAATTAATCAAAAGTGCTTCATTTGACCCTAAACCAAAGTTGTTCCTTTTTGCAGCTTACTTTAGATTGCTCAGAAAACTGACAATTTTATTTTCTACAATCAACTTAAGATGACCTTTTTCCTTTGTTCAGTTTTCTGAGCTAAACAGCAAGTCAGTTACATACATAACCATTCACAATTTTCTGAACAAAAATAAAATTATGAGGCTGGACTGTATGCTGGCACTGCAGTGGGACAGTGTGCCTGAATATCCTGAAATACCAAAGACTGTAGACTTTTCTAAGCATCTCTGTGTGTACATACTGGTACTGTTCTTCCTCCACAGATACTAAAACCAGATTTCTAAAGATCTGCCAAATCAAAGCATTTGATCCAAGGGATGAAGCATCACCCCAAAAATTCTTGATCAGTGCTTCTCTCAGTGACAATGCATTGTTCATGACCCAGGAATTCTTGAACTAATGCAACTCTCAAAGCCCCTATGAATACAAAGTGGTTGCAGTAAAGAGACTTCCAGTCAAGCCTGTGAAGAGAAACAACTGGTGCTGCTCCCAGCCAAAGTACTCACCAATAATTGTTTGGGAGATATCTTATTACTTTTTCTTTACAAAGAAAACTAAACAGAAAGCACAAGGCCACACAAAATTGACTTCTCCGTGTCAATATAACAACCCTCCCCCTTCTATAATGCATGTGAGCCCATAACGGTAAGCAGCAACCATGCATAGCAGTGACGAGATTTCATCTGGAGCATCGGGAAAGTACATGATCCTTCTAGTAGAGCCCAGGAGGCATGGTATTAGTGACGGTGAATACCACAGATACCTCTTCCTGTATTTGAGTGTCCATTCGTTTTGATGTGGGTTGTGCCTTTGTGTTCTGGATGGGAACTGTGTGCTGGTATGGCAACACCAGGAACAAAGTGTTTCTTGACTGCTGGAGCTCCTCAGGCCTGGAAACCAAAAGCTGATGCTCTCTCTCTGAGCAGCTCCCGACACAAATGACAACTCCAGCTCCCTGCAAATAAAGAAATCCTTCTTATAGGAATGACGTCAAATCCAGGCAATCGGACTTCATGTCAAGATCAGCTTGAACAGGATATCAAATAATCCTAACATCGGAATTGCCTGTATTTTTCTGAAGTAGGCTCTGCTGCCCTTGGTGTTGTGTACGTAGGCTCTCTACACGAGTTACAACACAGCTGGGGTGTACATTGCCACTAGGTGTTTTATATTTTCATATATTCAATACACCACTTCCCAGTCAAACAGAAACCTTTAGTTAATTATTAGCTTCATCTCAAAATTTTCTCCTCCTAATTTAGTTTCCTCTTTGTCAAAGTTACAAATATTTAGCTCCTGAATGCACGATTGATTTGTAATTATTCTTGTCTCGCCCCTCATGTAAACCACAGTCATTTGCACTTGCACATCTCCTCCAATTCGACTGCTCTCTGTAGATTTTAGTCAGAGAATCAATAATGGTAAAGGACTAGTTCCTTGGCTCCCCACCCAAGTGACAAACTACAACCAGTTGTAGTATATTCAGATTGAATCCCCTGCAGAGGACAGAACTGCATACCAAATGTAACACAGACCATAAAGTTCTCAGCCTTCTGAGGCACAGACTGACTGGAGAACAAAGAAGGTCATTCCTCTTAACCCAGTCTCCTGACAACAGACTCTCAGATATTCCAGAGAGGACCTCCCTGTCTGGGGCTTTCTCTCTGGGACTTTGACTTCTTAGGAAGTCCAAAGTCACAGTTTATAGGAGCTCAATTCTGTTGACTAAATTGAGGTGTCCAATGCCGTCTGGGACACCCATGACCCACAAAAGACCTATGTACTGGAAGACAAGGTAGACACCAGGCAAGATTGCATAGAGCATCTCAGATCACACCAGACCTCCACATCTATTAATTTTCTTCCTTTCCAGTGTTGTCTGCCTCTGCTTTGCTACTGCTTCCTTAACTCTGCATGGCCCAGGCCACCTTTCTGAAATTCTCCCCTTCTCCAAAAGGATTTTCAAAGCAGACTTCTAACACATGTTACCTTCTGGGGGCTCAAAGACTGGTGGATTCAAGCAATACATGTGATAGCCACGGTCACAGTCATCACAGAAGAGCAGCTGGTCCTGAGGCAGGGTTGTTGGGGAGACAGTAACGAAACAGGGAGAGAAGGAGAGGAGAAGAGAGAGAGAAAATGATGTAAATTAGTCTCTTGCTCAGAAGAAAACATAAGCATGGTAACTAGCAGTGCTCAGCTAGGAATGCAGAGCTGCAACATAGAGACTAAGAGATTATTTGGAACGTAAAAGGCATCATGTTTGTGCGTCCAAGGTCAACCACCACCCTTCTCACCACAAAGGCAGTTCAGTTTCTAACTGGAAAATGTCTCTGAGAGGCGGAGGACTCCACTTCTCCAAGGTGGCCTCATGATGCAGGGGCAAAAGCTGCTAGGCCGGGGATACGCTGTACTGAGAGAAGAGGACAGGCGTCCCCACCCTGCTGGGCTCCAATGTGACCACATGCTGGATCTCATCCCTTCAGGAGAAACCTTTCTCATCAAAAGCCTGGACTCAGCCAGTTTTCCAAAACTCAGCTGAGTAGCGAATGCTCTGTGAAACAGATAGAAATTATGTGATCCCACCATGTGGTCTGCAGCTTTTTCATATTTTTGGGGAGGGGAAATCTGCTCTGAAGTATCCCATGACTCCTAACACAGAACAGCTCCCTGTTTTCAGATTTCCTTATTTACTGCTAAAGCAGAACAAAATCTCAGGCTTCAAATTTATTCTGCTATAGGGAATGTAGTCTTAGCCAATTGCCTCCAAAGTTCTCCAGCCACTGTCAATTCTCCAAGTTTCTCACAGACTACCAAGGACCCTTAGCATCAGGTTTGAACTGAAAACCCCACAGAGAGGACACTGTTCAGCTGCAGGCTCTGGATCATGGTTTAGAAATCACTGGGATAGGTGATTACGTGACTAGAGCGAGGCCTAGCCATCCCAGTTCAAATGCTTTCATGTTTCCCAAGTCTTACAATTAAGATTAAAAATCATGCCAAGAAGGTAAGAAAAATCAGGGACAGAAGAAACATACCTGCCATCTCTCAGGTTATCACCCATTCACATCTACTCCATATTGAAAATACCACTCTCTTGCAGCTCCCTGTGACATGAGTTTATGGCCTCCAGCTAATTTCTACCGAATAAGCATACAAACCACAAGTATCGCCATCTGAAGTGGCTCTACATGATACCCATGGTGATTTCGGCAGACTGACAGCTGAACAGGGGCACTGGGGAGAAGCCCATCTCTACTCTCAGGGTGGCTGTTCCTCGGAGATGTATGGAAGCAGCAGTAAAGCCATGACCCACACCATTGCCACGTGCTCCTCAAGGGCAGGCATGACAGTAGTGACACTTATTTGCATGAAAAGGTAAATGAACTCACATCGTTCTCAGAGGTCCCACAAAGGCTGCAGGATTTGCACTCAATGCACTGCCACTGATAGGTTTTAACCGCCTCTGTCATGTTTGTGGTGAACTGCAGGCAGGTCGGGTGTCCTGAGGAAGATCGAAAACAACTGTCATTGTTAAGGCTCACTTATTGCTTGTTCATTAACCAGTATTAAATTTGGAAACAAAACGCACATGGACATGGACTGATCACAACATGGGCTGCAACTAACAGATATCGAAGAGGAAAGCAGGCATTAACCCTTTCGCTGCCGGGCACAAGAGAAAATCAGAGTCATCCCCACCCATTCCCCATTGGCAAAGCAGTTTTATTCAGAGCTCTTAAAAATGGTTCGGCTTTGGGTTTGGGTTTTGTGGGGCTTTTTTTTGGAAAGAAAACAAGAGAAAGGATGAAATCAGAAACAATCCCAATTTCAGAGACAGCCCATCCCTCTTAATAGAAATCGGACTACAGTTTCAATTAGCATTGTTTCGACTGGACTGAAGGACCTTGTGGAAATGAGGTTATTCTCCATTTCAGAGCTTCCCTTCCCGGTGTCCAAGTGGGTGGAGCAATTCTGTAAACTTTGCTTAAATGGAAGCAGTAGTGTACAGAGAAGAAGCAAGACAGGGTGGAGGGATGCAGCTTTTAATTTTTTTAAGAGCTCTGCCACTAAAGTTGGTTGGCACAGAAGAAACCAAATTGCACAGCTAACCTTCCAGGATCAAAATAAGAAACCAAAAGGAAAAAACCCCAAGCCAACTCCCACAACGAACTAAATGAAAGAAATAAAGAAGGGAAAGCTAGCAGAACAGTCACATCTAATCGGGAAGGACAAATTGCCAGAGTTACAACCCCCACCCCTACATGCGTGTCGACTCCAGCTTTGCAAAACAGCGGTATCACAGTAGCAGGGTCAGCAATGGGCTTTCTGGAGGGGAAAATACAAACAAACAAACAAACCAAAGGTAGGATCAGTGTTCCTTCTGCAAAACAAAACAAGAAAAATATACCGCTGAAATAAAGTACTGTACTCCCAAACCACCCCTATCAGGCTGAGGCAGTCCCTAAGTCACCTGCAATCATCTATTGCTTGGCTTCTTGGAAAGCTCCGTATTTAGCATCCCTCTCTGACACATGTAAGCATTAACACTGTGCATAGCCGGGGACGGGGGGCATGGGACAGGGATAGCCAATTGCTCATCTATAGAAAACCTAGAAATACAGGTACGCACATCCAGCACTACCATGTGCTACTCCTAGAACCTTACAACATCATGTGTGTGGGGTTTTCACCTCTAGCTGATCTGCTGTTCTTAGACTACAGTCAAAGGGTAGAGAAAACTCTTTTCCACCTCCACCAGCCTAAATATCTTTTTAAGACTGGAGAAAGAAAGGCTGCTTCTCCAATAAGAAAAAAACGCACAGCTACGGTAGATGTGGGCATAGGTGCACCATCTTCATTACCAGACCTATCAGCGGTATTTTGCTGTGTCGTCACATCACCCAACACCATCCTACAAGAGGCTTCTGTATTTTCTAGCTAGTGAAGTAAACAGTTGCTGAGAATTGCTGGGTAACGCAGTAATGCTGTAGGGAATATATTTCCTTTATGTGCCCATGATACCACCAAATGGTGTAACAAGGATTTTGGTTTTCCGGTTATATTCGCATGGTAGCGATACGAAAACTAAGCCTGTCCAGTGAAGAAATGCGTGTACATAAGTTATTAAGGAAATTGAATAGAAAATAAAGGAGATATTTAAGGAAGGAGGGATCAATGACATTGTTCATATCACTCTTAAGCCTTTGAATAAAGAAATGTTTTGACAGTCCTGATGAGCTCAGATTGGCTAAGAAGATCACTGGGTTTTGGAGCCCTTGAAATGTCAGCACAAAACAAGAGTCAGATTTTACTGAGATTTATAGTGGACCAAGTCCAAACTAAAGTTCTGGGGACCTTGAAACCGCAACAGTGTAGCAGGAGATTTTGTGACATGATACCTTTTCTTGCTGAGAGGACCTCATATAATTTCTGATACTACCAAACTAGCAGAACCTGACATGACACTGAAATGTTCCTCCAGATCTGATTTACAGTAAACGCAGAACCTCATTCCAACACCGGTAAATAGAACAAATGTGCCACACTTCACACTGGGGAGGAATTCATCCCAATGGCAGCAAGTCAGCTTCCAGAAAGGTTGTACAGTGCTGGAATACATCACAGAAAACAACTCATACAGGGAGGTGAGTTAATCAGAGAGTTAAATAACTTCAGTCACATTTGAAAAGAAACAGGAAGAATGGAATCAAACTTACAGAAATAAATCACAGCTAAATGCATACACACATTCACGTGCTCGCTTGTCTGCGTACACACATTGCTCATTGCAGAGACTCCAGCTAGACTCTCCCTTTCTCAAATGACATGAAGGTCAGGTTCTGTTCATTACTTTATCTCTGTCCCTTCACAGCCATTCCTGCTCTCTTCCAGCTATCAGTCTCGACTGTCTCGTTCCTCATTTGCCTCAAAAACACCTCTGCAGGTTTTCTGTGCTGCATCTCGTATTGATGGTGCCTCATCCTTGAAGTGATCCATCCTGTTTTGCAGAGCCCTTCTTAAGAACAATACCCACCACAAGCCTAAAAGAAAAGGGCTCTTGTGGGCTGAGGATCACTTAGAAAGTATTAATAGTGGAGTGAGGCCCACGGTGGCTTCTTTTTAGTGGCAATGCAAGTCTCTGTTGCAAAAAAATACCAATTTATTCACTCTGTTGGGTTCTCTCTCCAAATGATGTGACTACGAAAGAGTCCAACAAATGCCCACAGCCATGTCTGCATAGCTGCAGATTGCTCTCTGTTAGCCCAGGGCTTATGACATGTCTAAGGGAAAAAGAATTCCTCGTGGACATGTCTTTCTTCAGCCTCCAAGTCAGATCCTCTTTCACATTAAACAATGTGCCTTGTGGTAACATGACCCCAACCTAATGTCTTTGGAAAGACTATTTTCACTTATGCCAGCAGCATGATGAGGCACTGTAGTGTATGGCAAGCATGTCAGTAGATACTCAAAACATTAAAACTCTTTTTCCTGCCCTCCCTGCTATCCTTCTTCATAACCTATTTTCCTGCTACTTTGGTTCAAAACCCAGTGTTTTTCATGACCCATGAGAAAATTCACACGTCCGAGACTTCCTGGGGCAGTGTTAGTGAACACCATCCCTGCTTCATATCACAGCACTTTTGGCATTCCCTCTGTGGCAGAATACCTGAAAATAAAGCCCTGTAGCTGCATATGGCAGGGTACTATAGGTAGATTCAATTTCCCTTTAAAAAAAAAAAAGGCTAGTTCAGCTCACAAACAATTTTGCTTTACACAAAGAGCAGTCCAAAATATGGTTCAAATTACAGACACTGTGGTAGCACACGAGCCAGAGAGTGGGAAAGGTCTTTCTTGCTTAATTTCATCACTTATGTGGTCAAGATGAAGAAACGGTCTTATTTTGCTAATCTTGAGCTAAACAGAATTTGCTACAGCGAAGGTGTGCAGCAAAGAGTCTGCAGCTGGAACCCAGTTAATAATTCGGTGGTGGCTCAGCCCTGGCAAACCCTGGATCACTCTCACATGTCTGTATCAGCTCCACAGATCTAACAGGGGGAAGAAGTAACACATATTTATGGTGTCACCAAAGTCAATAGACAGACCTCTAAAATACACCCAGGAACAGTTCTGTTGAAGGAGAAGGTGATATGTTAACATCGACAGTTTCTAATCTACCATAACTATTCTCTACCTAAACTTTTGCTATGCCGCAATAGCTATAAAGAACATAGACAATAAAACTTGCAGTGAGAAGGTTTCCAACAGCTCATCCCTTTGTCTTAAAGCAATATTTTAAAGTACAGATCAGGCCTGAAAGCTTCCTTATCTTTGTTGAAACTCTCCTCTGGATCTGAACCCTGCAAGTGAGACCATATTTTATAGTGACACCCGTGTTTCACATGCCACTGACTTTAATTGTACACTATGTCCACCAGACATCTGGTCGGACGAGTGGGGGCAAACGCATTCAGAGACCATTTCTTAACTCCCGCACCCGGTGCAATTGCAGACTGTTGGTAAGGAGTATTAAAATAAATACCTCCCCCCCCACACAAAAAATCCTGAAAATCTCTTCTGCTTACACTGGCTGTATAACACTAAAGACCAAAACTGACATTAAAGGGCAGGAGCAATCTGCTGCTCCCAGGCGCTCTGTGACCAGTGAAGGCCTTAGAACAGCTCATTAGTGCTTCTTCAATAATGGATTCTGCATCGCAAGATTAATTGCAGCCATGTGCTCTGTCACACCCGCCACAGACTATTTAAGTTAACAATCCAATCAATAACCTTTTTCAAACAAAGGCAGAGATTATCTTGAGAGAAAAAATAAGCAAAGACTCCTTTTTTAAAACAAATGTGAAATTATTTATATAGAGTAAAAAGAATTTTCACCCAGTTTCCAATTCTTTCCCTTATCTTCACTGTGTAGTGGTGGGCTTTTTAATCAATAGCATAATGAAAACCCACAGGGCTCCTGGCTATATCACATCAGAATTTATTCCATAAACTATTCAGGTCTTTAAACAACTATAAATACATATTACAGATATAATGACCTATGTCAGAGGAACCCCATCCAAATAATGGAAGTTCTACATGCAAAGAAACTGCAAAATTTCCTCCTGGTAAGATTGAATAAGCATTGCTAGGACCACTGCCATTGTTAGACAGAATTATTACTGTTATTTGTACAAAAGAAGGGAAAATAACTTGCAATTCTAATAAGGGATATGATTTTATGGTTAAGATATACAAATTTAGCCCTCATTTGTCTGTCTAAGAATGCACGCTTATAGATATGTAGTGTTAACAACAGATGGATTAGAAAGGGCCCTTAAAAACACAAACCATCCGGCCACACCGAAAGGATTGGCTCTGCCAGAATCCCAGGGCTCGAGGAGCTGCAACTCTCAGAAGAAGACCAAACGTTACTGCAGGATGAGGATGGGGAGCTCTTGGCATTTTCCTGGCCCTTCCCATCTTGCAACATCAAGGCGTTACAATGCTGGGACATATGCCTGCCTGCTCAAATGGAGGTACTCATAGACAGAAGCCTTCAAAGCTGTGGCACCACCTGTCACAGTACCTGTGTGATACAGGGAAGCAGGAGTATTTCATTACAGAAAAATATAACAGAATTCCCGGCAGCCAGGGCAGGGCTGAGTGTCCGAGGCTGCAGGTGCAGAGCTCTTGTCTCACCCCCTCTGGCACAGAGCCCTGCTGAATCCAGCTTCTTAAGAAAAACAAACAAACAAACAAAAAAGGAAATCTCCCTCGTAGGCACCCTTGGGTTTTATTACTACCAGACAGAAGAGGAGGAGAAGAAATATTACCACCCTGAATTTCTGCATCCTGATGGAAATGAGAAAACCTGGCTGTTTCTCCCAGTGTCCGAGGCACTGTGTTCCAGCACCGCCAACTCAGCTACAGAAGTGAGTCCGAAAGGACTCGGGGGCCTTGGTGAATAGGCTGGTCAGTCTGATTTGGTCAGAGACCAACTTTCCTCTAATCTAATATGCCTAGTAATTGTGGAAGAATTAACGCCTTTAATAATTGATGGAGCTCTGAAACCATTCAGCCATAGCAGAGCTTATAGTTCCTATTATTTCATTTCCTGGCCCTACAGTCATTCTGGCCAGCATGGACAGAGCTTAAACCGAGCCCGCAGAAAGGGAAGGGGCACTCTGCTGCATTAGCACCCGGGACTGGCAGCCAGCTGCACTCTGGAGGTGGTGGTTTGCTTCTCGGTACTGCCAATTCCAGTGGAAAAAGAGACATAAATTACAAGCAATTGCTTGAATATTCGGCACCGGTAGAGGAGAGCCCGCTTTAATTGCTCACCCAAGGGACAAATAAAACCCCTGTGCAAAAGATAGTGGCTCAGCCCCAGTCGCAGTTAGGCAGGTGTAATTGGAGTCAATGGGACAGACCTGTGTTTGAAAGCAATTAACATCAGAGATCTCAAGGAAATTATGAAATGGTGGTGTGCAGAAGGTGGCACTTGCAGCTCGCTCTCCTGCACTACCCTGCTGTTGCTTTAGCCATGCAAACACCAAAGGGCACAGGAGGAGTGAGCTCCTGCCGAAACACCCCTTGTCTCGAGGCACTCCCCGGAAAATTTTCTCACCTGAGGAAAGTCTGCCCACCAGCTCAACTCACTCCCAGCTTTGACTCTACAATGCCGCATAATTTCCTCTGAAATGTTTTTAAGTGTCAAGAGCATGAGCTAGGACAAAGAGCCTGGGCTACAGAGGGTACGTCGGGAGCAGAGCTTGGCTCAAAGGCTGCTCATGTGCATAAACAAAATGAAGGATCTGTGCATACACAGACTCACGTGCACCCAGAGAGATCAGCCACAGACAAGGCAGAGTAACTCTGTCTGGCATGGGGCGGCGGGAGGAGCTGGGTGTGATTTGGGGGTGACCTCCAGAGCATGCAAAGAGAGAAGCCAGGAGCGAGTTATTCTGGGCATCCTAATGGTTTGTCAGTCAAATCACTCTCTCTCCACACACCATCCCCCTGGTAGCAGATGCCACAAGTCTTACAGGAAAACCACTTGAGAAATGTTTTAAAAGAGTTTTACTGCAATAGGTTTGTGTGTGCCTTTCCCTGCGTAGCCCCCCTTCCTCGGCATGCACAGTCCAGCCATACATATCTTAGCAGGGAGAAAGGAAAAACAGAAGTTACAGATTTCAAAAGTCTCTAAAGACTGCCGACAATTAACTTTGGTGTATACAAATCACCACCCTGGGAGAACACCCTGATCTGGGCTGGTGATGCTGCAGCCAAGCCCTCTGCTCTGGGATCAGCTTTGCCAGAGGGAGGACGAGCCCTGCCAGGGTGCTCGCTGCTGTGTGGGGGTCCCCCTCTGGCCAGGCACGCCTGCCCCTCCAAAACTGCATAGGATGGCTGAAATCTGCACCTCCATTTCATATCGTCTGGGGGTTTGGGCTGCAGCAGATCTGGGGCAGAATCTTGCTCCTCTGTCTTCCCCTCCGAGGCCGAGCAGCAGAGATTCAGGCACACGCCTGACACGCTGCTCAGTTCACTGCAAAGATGCTGTGATAACACAGAAGTAAGGTGGCAAACCGGGCTCTGTGCATTTGCAACCTGGGGGATCAGAAATGGCCCCCAACCTTAATGCCAAAGTAAATGCCACATGCCCACGATGTCCTGTCTCAAAACCAGCCAGCACTCTGCTCCCTCCTCCTCCAGACCAGCCCCTATTAGCCACTGTTGGCCACTAGACAAAATGGCTATTTCTTGCCTAAGAAAAATAATGTGGAAGCACTCAAATAACCTTGTACTGAAGCATCAGCTTGTTAATGTACTGGTAAGTCGTGCCAGTGCTGTACAATTCCTGGGGGTGAATTAGGTCAGAGTGACCTCCAGAAAACCCACCAGGCTGCATAGCTGCGCGCATTATGGGTAACGATCTGCTAATTGCCAGGAGGCACTTGGGCTGCTTACCAACACCAACAGGAAGGAAACCTGCCTGCAGGCACCGCACGGACTCCATATGCCAGGGACATAGCTCCTAATAACGACAATAAACCCATTTACAGAGCACAAACTGGCCAGGAGGACGGGCACCGAATGCTAATGCTGCCCAGCAGGTACACCTCGCGGGGGTCGGCTATGTGAGACCCCCCCAGCAATACCGCACGCGCAAGGCAGGGCTGGTTTTGCATTTGGTTGCACAGTGAAGTAGGGGTGAGGTAGATGAAGATGAAAATGCGGGATTGGGAGGAAGGCTGCTTATCCAGACAAGATGAATCACCACAACCTGGAAAGCCAACATCCCCTTTGCCCGGGGGACATTTTTGTTACCCTTCAACAAACTGCAGTGGAAAAAAACCTCCGGCGCGGCTCCGACCTCGTCGCTATGCACTGCAGGCTCCCCAGCCAGGCCAGCTCACACACCACAGAGCTTTCAATCAACTGGCAGGCTCACTAAACCCTTTCAAAATGAGCAACCAAGCAAAAATACTTGGTCATAAACACTAAAAATAGGAATGGAGGATTGGGTTTTGTTTTGCTTTTTAACTTGGTGAAGCCAGTTCTTCCTAGTGCATTAAATCCACCTCCCTGGCAGCCCATTTAGAACATCTCCTCCCCCTGGGAGAGCCAAAATCCCCAGCTATGAAGAGAGGAGTGGGGTGGTATTTAAAATGCTAGGGAAACGGCAGCCTGAATAGCCATCCATGAGAGCGTTACCTTTGTTAAAACCCCCCATAAAACAAGATATCAGCTCTGTCCCTCCTCCCCTCCCTTCAACCTGAACAAGGACTCTGCTACCTGCTTGAACCCACACCTGCTGTCCAAATACCTGGTCCTTCCCCAATATTCTCGGTGTTAAACCGCCCTGCTAACACACCCAGACAGATGGCAGCATGTCTGCAGGGATGCCCAGCACTGCCCAGTGTACCCATGTTATCAAGGTAGTGTTCAAAAAGACCGACCCCAGCGTTTTCACACTGACCAGTGTGTCTAACCAGAGCTGGCGGCGACAGTGGATGGGACACGTTGTTTCCCTGGGGCACTCCGACCGGGGCTTCTCCACTGGGATTACAGGGGAGAGCGCGACGGAGGCAATGCTTTGTGACGTGGGCACTTCTTCACTAAAAACAGACCATGTTCACCCAGTCAGTTTGGAGAGCATCAAGACAAGCCCCCTGCACCGCTGTGGTCCTCCTCAAGCACTGAGGGCTTTGGGGAGAACTTCAGAGGTGATTTCACCCACGGGCCAGGAAGCAGCCATCCCATAAAAGTAACTGTTGATTGAATCCGGGGTAGGCTGGGCTTATGCTGATGAATTAGGGGACAGGAAAGGGAAAAAGGAGAGAGTATTACTAATCTCTGGATAAACTTTCTTTCTAGAAAGATTAAGGAACAAGTCTAGACTAATACCCTGCCAGCATGGTTCCAGAAATTTCAAATCAAATGGCAAACTCCAGAGAAATTATTTAAATGTCATCATTTTAATATTAAATAAATTTAACTACGCAGAAGACACCATGCCATTGCATAGGCAGTGATCTCACTGCTGTTACATGAGGTAACCACGTATCATCCAGGCAAAGAAATTCAGCACATGATGGGTAAATGGTTGATAACGGATGCAAACACGCTGTAAATGCAAGAGGTCTGACTTTCCCATGCAAGCATGATTTACACTGTTGCTAATGTGATTCTATATTCAGACATAAGTAGAACTGCCTCACTTAACTAAACACAAACAAAACCAATTCGGAGCAAGTTACTTCAGTCCCTCGTTGATTTAAAGAAACCCTTTCAGCTGCCGAACGGGCAGTGTTCTCCACACACACTCTCCATTGTTTTAATGCAGTGCCAGAAGCTGGGAAAATCCCATCGTCTACTGATTTTTTCCCTTCTCCGTTAGTTAAACCCCCTGTTTGGTTGAGAATTTCTAAGTGCCAATCGAGATTTCATCAATATGGCAGCCAGTTTTCACTTCTCCATCAAAGTCAAAGCAACATCAATATCCAGAGGGAAGTAAGAGCTACAACTGCACCCTGCAGAGCATCAGTACGCGCTTGGTGGGGGGGATGAAATGTCTCAGTTTACTCTCTAAAAAATGCAATTTCAGGGTGATCTAAACATCTGAGTGAAGGAGTGAATTTGAATGAAGTCGTTTCAGTCAAAATCAAGCAGGAGGGGAGAAAGGGTTAAAGGGGCAGCAGAGGGAGAAACCAATTTTTCAGAAAGGGTGAGACATTTTGTGCCCATATTTCATAAACAAGAAGTGGGACTTTCATTTTGGAGCAGTACCTTGCTTCAAAAGTGAGCTTGATGGAGTTGCTTTTAAGAGGGGGAAAAAATACTCACAGATGAAATGTTTCATTCAAGCCTGTGCACACTTGGCAGTGGGAAAGGGTCGTTTCATTGAGAAAAAGAGAATGCGTTTCATTTCGAATCAAACCAAAATCTTTTCTCCTCACCAGGGTATTTTTCAGATCACGTATTTGAACAGCCTTTTTGAGTAACTGTCCAACAAAATGCTGCCAGAGACACCAAAAGAGTAGGATTTTTTTGTTTGTTTTTCACTGGAAAAACACCAGATTAAAATCCATGATCTGTTTTCTCAGAGCTCACCAGACCTTCCACCCCAGATTAGCCAAGTCAAAGTGCAGGCCATTCTTTAACCTGTAACAAGTGAGTAGCGTTGCTTTAACCTACACAACCGATACTTCATAGCAGCTAAATATCACATCAGATTAAACAAGAAATTAGCTAGTTCCACAGCAGTGGACACAAATGTCCCTCATTAAACAGTTCACTAGTCCTGCTCCTTTTCAGCACCAGAGGAATTGCTTAACAGAGCCTGTACAAAAGTAGAACATTATCGTATTTAATGCCAGAAAATGATCTTCCATGGTACTACGGGGATCTGTGATTCTTCTGACCCTATTCTTAGCTGGCTGCTACATTGGCTAGCGGGACTGTTGCTCAGTGGTTCTGTTAATGGCAAAGAGGTTGGGAAGTCCTCTCCTGCAGGCTTGTCTGATCAGGTTCTGGGCACTCCAGCTCCTCTCACCTTTAAAGCTCTTGAGGGTGTTCATCACCTGCGATGTTCACTGTTAGGTGGGATCCCATCACCCAAGAGATGTTTGGCAGTTCTCAATGATAGCTGCACTAGGCCTAATGGGGACCAGTTCTTCTTCATGTAATGCCAGACCCGCAAATATTTAAAGTCACAGAGGAATCTAATGGGTGCAGATGTCCTTAGGAAATTCTTCTCCGTTTTTTTATTTCAGATCACTAAGTACTTGTAAAATCTCACCCTTAATGGAAGTGAGGAAGGGGTCTTGGAGAGCTAATTAATGAAGAGGCTGACCTGGCCTTGCAAGGAAAATGAAGCTCCCTAACCCAGGGAAGGTCGTCTTCTCCAGGTGAAGGAATACATGGCTCTGGACCATCTGGATGTCTGAAGAGTACAACAGCAATCTGAATTCAACCCAGAGAGAGTCTGTGAGTTAAAAACTCTCCTAAGCCTCCAGGCTGATGGACACATTCAGAGACACAGTTGGTGTGGAAAGACCTGAGAAGAGCTGGGACCTGTTCTTTAAGAAGCCCAAGCCCAGATATCCCAGCAAAGGATGAGACTTCTGAGCCAAGATCCAGCTGCAGAATCCACTGCATCGTAAAACAAGTTGTTGAGCCTGAGGAAAGGGCTGAAAAGACTCCAGTCTTGTTTAACAAATTTAAGCCACCCCCAGCAAGAGCACAGATGTGAAGCAACTATGATTTGTACCAACAGGGGAAAATTAATTTCGCAAACATAGGCTTAAAACCACCCCATGTAAACTCCACCATACAAAGTGCTACATGAAGTTGAAAGCTATGTCTCACTGGCTGTCTGACACTAAAATAAAAGTACTCCTTTAATGACAGCACAGCTTTCAGCTATTTCCCATCCAATGACTTCCTCTCACCTTGGAGAGCTGGCCTCAATACCGACTCCTGAAATCATCATATGAAGAAGTTAATGGCTGTTGGCTTATGAAAGAAATCCAAACTAGTAAGCTAAGTCTTCAGCAATGCTTGACAAAACTCTCTGCAGCATTATTTAAAATCTCTAATCTGCTTCAAAAAAGAAGGCTGTATCTGAAAGGTTTCGTCACGTTCATTCTCTTCCTGCAGTCCACAATGAAGCCACCGACACTAGGAAACTAACAGCAAAGACTGAAGAAACATAATGAGAAGGGGCTTCAGTTCAAGCAAAAAATGACTCAACACCTGTGCAGACCTAGAGATAAATTAGAAGGTCTTACTAAGAATTGGTTATGGAAGATGAACAGCACCGAGAAATGAAACTGCAGTCTGAAAAAAACAGCGTAAGACATTGAAGGGAGGCTACATCTGTTCCTGCTCAAGAGGTACCATCCATCAGCTGCTATTCCAAAGAAGGAGTACCCCTCTGCAAGCTCCCCAGAGCTGCTGCCTCTCTCAGGCAGGCAGCAGTATTTCCAAGAGCTTCATCCCACCGCCCAGCTTCAATGTTCAAAGTGTCTTGCCTTTTCCATAGCAGTGCCATAGTTGGTTCGAAGGCCATTCAGAGCTACCACAGCTATCTTAGACAACATTAAACAAAACTGTTTCTAATTATATCCTGGATGGCAATATTAACCACAACACTGTCCTCCAGAAACCTGTGCTTTTTTAAAGGTACATGCCATCCTTCTCCCATCATGATGCACACACCATGGAATCATGAAGAATTACAGGCTGCAAGGACAAAACTTCATCAAATAACAGATGGTATGGTAAAAGTTTCTAACACACACAGCAAGAGCATTTGTTGCAACAGCAAAAAATGCAGTCAGGTCTTAAAAAATATAAAGTGAAATTAAGATGTCACAGATGGATGACTTTAATGACTCATCTTAGGCCATTAAAATCAAAGATAGGACTAAACTGTGGCAAATGTCCAGCTTTGGTGCAGCAAAGGAAATACAATTTTACAATAATTTCCAAGGGACAATAGAGATCTTAAACAAATCAAGCCACAATTTGGACAAGCCCAGCCAAAGCTAAAGGGAGTAGTCACTGCTTATGTGCTCTGCTACTTATGCCATCTTCAACACTAGGGATGGGACAGGGTACAGAGAAGTTTATGTCATTGATAATGAGCATTAAAAGCTTGGTTTTAGAGAGAAAGGGTTATGGGTTTTTTTATCATCTGTAGGCTGATGGATCTGATTACAAGTAGGGCTCACAGCTCCAGGATGCAAATTTAGCCAGATTTTCTTTTCCTGATTCCAGGCAAAAGTTTGGAATAAATCTTAAACCAGTGCAATATTCTAGTTCAGGTCAAAGCAAAGAAGCCAATGCCATTTTCAGCCCACTCAGAGAACCCAGGATTCTAGCCCTCAGCTTTGCCAACCTTCAGCTCAGCTCAGCCCAGGGAAACCTGGCTTTGGGGGCACCCATTAGCTGCCACAATGCTGTCAGACATTTTTACTCCCTCCTCCTGCCACATCTGACTCTCACCAGCAAGAACGCTTCTCCAGACAGGAAAATAAGATACCTTCCTAGCCAGCATGCCAATGTAAATCTGCTCTGGGGCTTAGGGAACAGTGGCATTTTTTTCTGTTCAGATAATTTCTGCAAAATTCTATTTCCAGGCCTGTGGCTTAAAAAAAAACAACCCAAAACAAACAAACAAACAAAAAAGGCACAAAAATGTTCAAAGTAATAAGACTTATGCAGAGTTGTTCTCTGGAGTCTGACAGCCTGTAACAATAGCTCTGCTGTGGTGGGAAGGATGCCATTCATCTAAACAGGGTGTTGACAGACATCCATAAAGGCCAATTTCAACGTACATTTTCACTCCTGGTTACCTTAGCAGAAATGTCTAGCTCTGCTCTCTGCATCCATCACACTGGGGACAATGAAAATGACAACTGAGTTAGAATGGGAGATGACCTATTGAACAAGAAAAGTGCACTGATGCCACAAGCAGTTTCCTTCTTTCCTTTCTTCAACTTTCCTTTCTTTGATTTGTCAGCATTCAGCTTTGCCCTCAGTCCAACCTCTGTCTGGGTCTCTCCATCCTATGCAGCACAGCAAAAAGCTCAAGAGGAGCTAGGAGAAGAACAACAAAAGCAGCCATGCCCAGGGGCTCAGGATCTGTCATCACATACCCTCCCTCCTCTCTCTGCTTTGGGGCAGGAAAAGATTACTTGCCCCCGGTGAAATCCCTATGGAAAAGTAGTTTTGTAGGCCTGCAACTCAGATTATTGTAAGCATATCAACTCAGATTATTGTAAGAATATCTGAGAGCAAATCACGGAAAGGAAATTAGAAGTTACTAGGAGAGGCTTTAAAACCAGCAATCCTACCACCCAGTATGCGCTCTAGCGAGAGCATCATAACTATCTTCNTCATCACATACCCTCCCTCCTCTCTCTGCTTTGGGGCAGGAAAAGATTACTTGCCCCCGGTGAAATCCCTATGGAAAAGTAGTTTTGTAGGCCTGCAACTCAGATTATTGTAAGCATATCAACTCAGATTATTGTAAGAATATCTGAGAGCAAATCACGGAAAGGAAATTAGAAGTTACTAGGAGAGGCTTTAAAACCAGCAATCCTACCACCCAGTATGCGCTCTAGCGAGAGCATCATAACTATCTTC
>VYZW01047728.1:5451-37114 GCA_013401315.1 Balaeniceps rex
AGATGCTTCTGCCGGATTTACCTCTCAACTAATTCCACTATACTAATGGACTTGAACAAGATGAAGTCTTTAAATTTACTCAGAGGACACATTTAACTCATAGCTTGATCACCATGGTAGCTTTTTTCTGTAGGACAAGCATTCTCAATGAAATAACAGTAGATACTAATGTCTTTGATGAGGCTACTGGTATGTAGCGAGCAGATCAAGCTATGAGTTAAATGTGTCCTCTGAGTAAATTTAAAGACTTCATCTTGTNATAAAATGGGATTAAATGTGTGAAGCGTTGGAAGAATTCATATGGGGAGGGGAGAAGGAATATGAGCAGAATGAATTTTAGCATTCAGGAAGGTGACTCCCAGCTAGAAAACAGTCCTGTTGATTGTTCTTTGATTTCACCCTCACTTATGTCAGCATGCTTTTTTTTCCCCAAGCACTATTCTTGCCATGCCATTTCTAGTTCCATTCTGAATGAAGATTATCAGTGATGTTATAGCACTGTAAGTTTAGATTATAACTGCATTTTCACAATATGGACCCTATCTTTGTCAAGAGAGTGAAGGTAATTACAACACTAGTTGGTTTGTTTTTTTTTTTATTTTTTTAAAGATGCATTCTACAGTTTTTGTTAACCACTTAGGTATACTACGGCTTCTGAAGTTCCTAAGCGAGTTGTATAATTTTCAACTTACTCCTTGTAAGTCAGCCCTTAAAAATACAAATTTAAAAAGCCACCATCAGATAACCACCAGAGAGTTAACCTCCAGAAAGGATATAAGTAGGTATACGATACGTACACACACCCTAACCTAGCGTGGATTGTGTAAAATGCCAGTCCTGTACGCGGGAAGGTAATAGCTTATGCCAGCTTTGTTTCTTCAGTCTCAAAAGGCAGATGATATAGCAGTGAAATCCTGTGTACTTGGTTCCTTGCCAGGCCTTGTTCATTTAAATTCCTGGCTTGCCCCCAGCTTAGGGAAGTGAGTCACATTTCCCAAACCTTCCCCAAATCCTGTCCTCATAGAATAATTTAAGTTTCCCCTCAGTGCTAGCTGACAGAATACAGGGACGTGATCCCGTTCAGAGAGAGTTCCTTGGGTCGTTTGGGTGCCAGAACAAGAAAAGAGGTGGTGGTATGTTAAGCAATGAAAGAACGAAGTGGAACTGTGTCCCAGGAAGCATGTTGGATGAGATATCAATCTTAACAAGCAGAAGTTTTGCTTCTGGTTAGTGAAGTGTGTGGGGAGGGTTTCTTTATTTGTTTTTTTTTTTGTTGTTGTTTCTGCTTTTTTTAAGCAGGCCATCTGTGCACATGGAAAGCAGGGCTTTTTCCTCTTTAGAAGTTTTTGTTCCACATCTTCCTTTAGAAGAAAAGGGGAAAAGAGAATCAGTTTATGGGGTGGGGGTGTATCCCTTTATTTTACAGCACTCAAATGAAATTCATTGTTGTCTTAAAAATAACAAGGGGAAGATGCAAGTAAACAATTCCAGGCAATTCCTTGGCTTTGTTGGTACTGACAAGGCCTCAGATGGAGGTTTATGTACGGAGTCCATTATTGCATTTTACATCAGTGTGGCTCATGAGCCCTGCAGTTTTATTCCGTAAAAGCTACAGATTATGTCATTTAAAAGCAAACAAAAAAATCAAGTGCAGTCATCTACCATGCAGAATTTAACAGAAGACTATTCCAATTATCCCTACTATTACATGTGTTTAGTATAAAAAGATGTCGTGGTTTCAAATGATTTGGGAGAATTCCAACAAAAAGATAGCAATGTGTAGAAGATGGCTTTAAAATAAAAAATTTCCTCATTCCAATTTTATAAACAGGCATGATGTAGTTTAAGGTTAAAGACTTAATTTTTTTGCCTTATTGCAGGACTGATCTGGAGGCTGTGAAGACCTGGGAGCTGTGCAAGCAGAACCTGATAATTGATGTGGACAATTTTAACGTGAATGCATATTACGGAAATCGCCGAGTCATGGCTAAGAGACTGCCTCTCTTCAGATAAGAGTCCATAATCCTGTTTTGATATTGCTGCCTTGTAATATTTCAGTGTGCAGTGAAATGTCAACATCAGCTGAAACCTGCTAAACTGTGAGAAAGAGATATGCTTACTTATGCAGATTTCAATAAATGTAAAGAGACTTTATTCATCTTAGGCTCAGGGATTGTATAATCCTAGAGCATGTCACAGAACTGCCCAATATCTGGAGGCTTTGCATAGAGAAAAATCTGTAATTAAGTGTGACAATGGAAAAAATTCTTGTCTGTTATGTAGATAAAACATTGCAGGAGAGAAGCAGATTAAGGGAGAGCATCCAAGGATTTCATTGTTTGTCCTTCACAACATTATGTAAGAAGTGGAATTCAGCAAACTAAGCAACAGAAGAATTGAACGTCTTCCCGTTAGGTTTTTTTTTTTTTCTTTTTTAAATGAGCATGGAGTTTTAAAGAAAGAAATACAGGAATGAGGGACAGAAATATTGAAACTAAGAGACTCCTTTTTTAATGATAGCCAAGAATACCCTGTTTTCTGAGAAATTAATTTTGCCAAAGCCAGATGTATTGATTTCATTATAAGGTGATGCTAGTATTGAGAAAAGAGATCAACATGCTCAGCAACCAAAGAAAATCATCTTGGTAAGATTTCAAAACACTATTATTGAATTTTAATGCACAAATTCTATTACTTCATTGTTACTGACAAGTTTCCATGACTCTAGGGAGTTCAAGTCACAGACAGGGCCCCACTATGCAAGCTGTAAGTAAATAAGATATTACAACAAGGCCTTTTAGCTAATCGCAATAGAAGTTGCCTTGTCCAGAAGTCTTGCAAACGTCTCGGCTTTCCTCAGAGTGCCTGGTAGGAGTTTCAGTCCCCACTTCTACACAGTTACACAGTCTTTCTAGTACTAGCAGTCAAGTAACAAGGCTTGTATGTGAAACACATGCACACGGTTCAGTTTTGAAGCATTTAAGTACTTCACAGAATTTGAACTGAATGCCTGTATCGGAGTCTAGTTTGGTAATTCAGCACATCGTGCTTACACATTCCACACAAGGGGAAACTGCAAGGCTCATTCCCCGCCCCCAGGCATTTTAAAAATGGGATGAATTGCAAGGGTGAGTAATTGCTAGGGCATTGAGAGTAATTAAGATTATAGGTTGTGTTGCTTTCTTGAGGTGGTTTATATCATATTATATTGCTGTACTTTTAGGGTATTATTTGTGATGCTTTCCTAGTCATGCCAGAAGCTTCTAAAACATATGGTTAGATGCCCTTTTAAGCATTTCTACTCATCTAAATAAATAATTCAATGTGCCAGAGTCTTTCCTATCAACTAGGAAAAGATGCATAATCTGGTAGAAGTGTCTTTCTCAAATTATTTGCAGTAAACAGTGTATATTTCCCCATCTGCATGCCTTCAGGCCTTACTTACTTATTAAAAAAAAAAAAAAAGGCAAATTATTTCCCAGAATGCTTTGACAGAAGCATTCACCAGCAAACTGTTTTCTAGA
Source organism: Balaeniceps rex (assembly GCA_013401315.1). Lineage (NCBI taxonomy): Eukaryota > Metazoa > Chordata > Aves > Pelecaniformes > Balaenicipitidae > Balaeniceps > Balaeniceps rex. The sequence goes on from VYZW01047728.1 coordinate 8,976, forward strand.
TGATTGATTTGCCACTATGCTGTAAAATACATATGAACAGAAAGCATTTTACTTAGGCTGAGATTGGCAGACGTTCATTGAAAGCCTAAAGGAGAAGAACATCATGGCTTGAGATGTCCGAAAGGAAAACAGAAATTTAGGGGAAAAGGGTGGAAAAAGATGCAACAGTTAAACGAACAATTTGAGGAGAATTTATAAACGTGCTAGAGCAGAAAATACTATAGCACAAAGAAGATGCCATCCCAGTTAGAGCCTTTCCCAGGTGTACCAGAATACCTAACCCATGAAAGGGACACACCACCGCCCCCCCAAAGTGCCTAAACAAAAAAACCCAAAAAACCCATAAAAAGTGTTTTGATCAGGAAGTCCTGAGGAGCAGGAAGAATTCAAGGTTAAGGGTGATGCAGCTTCCATTCCATGCTGGCTGGTCCTGCCTCTTCCTACTTACAATCTTTAAAAAGATGATGGTACTTCTCAGGAACACTATTAGTAGCCTTGAGGTAGCTTTTAACGAGCTTGGATTTACATTCATCATCCAGCGTGTGCATTCTGGAAGTACGCACACACAAAAATCCCTCCCCCTCCTCTCTACCATTCTTCCTCTCCCCCCACACAGATGCACTTACGTGTATACACATCATTTTTTGTCTCTAATCAGTGGAATACAGCCATCCCTGACTTGGAATGAGGGCTGCTATTCCACGCCAGCAATACTGTACAGTGTATTTAAAGGGGAACTAATTATTAATTTCTATAGTTCGTTTCACTATTGGCAGCTGGCACTTTAATTACAGAGGCACAATGCAAACAAAACACTTGTTTGTCAAGAGCGAGACAAAATAAGTGTTTTGTCCTGAGGGTTGATTAGATTCACTATTTTTAAAAAAGTATTCAATTAGAACTATACAGTGGAAATTTGGGGAGGCAAAATCAATTACCCCCAGTGGAACACAGCCAGGATGCTGCATTTTATTTTATGACAGTCACAAGTGCCATGAAGTCTTCAGTACCTACAGGTGGTCAAGATCTCTTGCTGTATCTCACTAAGAATTGACACTTTTAGAAGCAGTTCATCCCTGTTTCGTGATCTTTTTTAGGGAAGCGTAACACCATTTAGTTCTGCACCTGGTTCCCTGCAGCGCCAGGATTTTCCTTAGAGACCTTCCATCTAGGAATGCAGAAAATTCACTCCTTGTTTGTCATATTAGTGATTATTATCTACATTGTAGTTGATCTAGATTAAAAAAAAGAAAGCAGCTACCTCCTCCCAAAAACCACACACGCACCATAGTTCTGGATAGTACATCTGTAGTTTAAATTGCACCATCTTTTTCCCTTTTAATTGCTGCTTGGTATTTGCCATTGCTCGTGTCAAATCAGTACTTCACATTTGTTTTCTTCCTGGTGAGCTATACCAATCTTTACTAATATTCGCTAGAATAGACCCATTTCTCTTGCCAAGTTCCATTCTGGACAGGTATTGTACAGTGTTACATCCTATGCTCCATTTTATACCTGAGGCCAGACTAAAAGTCAATCTTTTAGTTACTTATATCCAAAACCTTCATTCTTTCCTTTTTAACAGGATATTGTCTCAGCAAAACCAGCAACCGTGCATTTGTACAGGCCAGGACTCAAAATCTAAGAGAACTCCCTCAGCATCCTCCCTCCCTCCCTCCCTCGTGAGGATGCTGAATCCTCACAACAGGCCAACAGCTGTGAGCACTGCTAGTAAGAAAGATTATCACATACAACATGAATTGTGAAAACAAGTGAATTGCATTCAGTAAATCAGAGATACTCAACCCACAGCCTTTGCAGCTGAATATGGCTCATACACAACTTCCTTCCTTCTGAAGGCCTCTCAGATGCAGACAGGAACAGCAACGTGTTAAGTGAATTGTTCTGGTCACCTCCCTCCATCCTAGCCTCTTTCTTGAGGCTCCAATCCCATTACAGTACTAGAAATAAAATGCAAAATCATGTGCTACATGCCGAGATGTGACAGGAACATACATATGCGTCCATAACTAACTGTCACTCATATGCCTCGCAACCGCGGTGCCTTCATGTTGGTCATGCCTTTCCAACCACATGCTGGAGCATGCCAGCTGCCACTCAGGCTGGCCAGGCTGCGCTGCGCTCCTCTCGCTCGCAGGCTTAGCTCATAGCCACGGGGCACCTGCTTTTTAGTCATGTTATTTAAGAAAGATCAGTTAAACACAGGAATAGGCAACTATACAGCCCACCCCAGCCACTAGACAGGCTATCACTACAACATCACCTAAGACCATAGTCAGTTCTAGCATCTTTGTGTAGTTTAGCACAGGGTAGCCACCAAGAGTGAAAATAGAGATTTGTTTTTTACGTACAGGCACAGCATGAACTGACAGACTCAGGTCTCCACCTTGGGCTGCGTCACCTTTACAAATAGAGATCCACAGAACTCATGAGACTAAGCTGCATCCTGGTCACCAGAAAAAGGGTAAGAAAAGTAGTGAAAATAACAGCGCTTCCAGTTACCTTGAAGTTATGGCCCATCCTCACTGCTTCCTTCCCAGAGTTACAGCAGTTTACCATTCCTCTTTTGTTGTCAAGCTCTTCAATCCTTCCTTTTCAAAAACCAGACGGTAAACTTCTGTTGTGCAGCTTCCTTACAGGTGTAGACTGTAATTGCACCTGATCCTTATATCCTTCTCGACATCCTAATGCAAGGTAATTAATTTCCTTGTTGTCTTCCAATTATTTAAATGATCTTCACAGTTAATCTTGGCAGCTTAACAAAAGTCACCTGTGCTCACCCTGCTCACCAGTTATAGCATTAAAAAATTTTTTAGAAGAGATCCTTAGTAACTTTTGGGATTGTATAGTATTATCTGCCTGGAAAAGGCACCTGGAATGACTGAGGAATGAGAACTACAATGACTTTTTTGACAGTGCTAATTTAAATGAGTACAGATGTATCCCCACCAGCTTCTCTGGTTGATGTTAACTAGTCACCAACTCCTTTCATTAGTTTTGGCAGCGATGCATTAGGGAATCTTAATTAAACTAAGGGTGAAAATGAGGGTTTAGATGAGGCCTTTTTGCCAGCCCTCCTTCTTATGGTAAGCATCTCAACCCATGTGAAAGGTTTTCTTGGCTGTAGGTAAATACTATTTCCATCATCTTCAGAGATGCTTCGTTATTCCACTCATTTCAGGCGTGCAGACAGGAAGAGTTAGAATATATTTGTGGTGCTGTCATTTGTGACCAAGTCAGTCAGCACTATGGACATGTCAAATTAAAACCTATATCCCTTGTCTTAGCTTGTTATGAATTGCAAAGCTGAAGATGAAACTTTCCAGTTAATTGTCAGGCAAACTCTATATGAAACTGGGACTGTGTTCTGTACCTTGGAAAGATCTCTGGAATGACATTTTTGATGTTTTTAAATTCATAGAACATCTTTTCACCGGAGCATTATGATTGTAGTTGAGCTGATCTAAAAAAAGGTCACATCGACTGATCCAGTGGCTGCTTGTGGCTTGTCTGAAGTCTTTCATCAGTCATCTTGAGACTGCAGGACTGTCTGGAGGTTGGGAGGGATTTTAATTAGAACCCAGGCTATGAGATGCTGGATTCTTGTGTTTCCTTTCTAGTCTTGCCATTTTGAAATGTCCAGTCTAAAATAATACTGACATAGTGATAAGAATAATTCTTTTTCTTCTATTGTTGTTGTTATGATATGCTTACCCTTACAATTAGTGGGTATTTCTGGCTTAGTTATGGCTGAGCATCATTAAAAAGAAGACAAGACAAAACAACTCAAAAAAAACGCCCAAACCAAAGAACTAAGCAACAGTTTTCTCCTGACAAATCATCAGTCCAGATGAGAAAAAAAAAGTAAAATAATACTTTCGGATGTAGCGCATAAACCACCTGTCTGCGGTGCATCAGGACCTGGCATTTCCACAAGCTACCTCTCATTTTGACTATCTGTTATAATAAATAATTTTAAAAACTTTCCATTTGCCATTCAGAAAGCTGAATGCAGCCACAGTGCCAGCTGAAGTCAGTGAAGAATTCAGCACTTCCAAAAATCGGGCAAAAGAAGGGGGATTAATCTCTGCTCGTTTTGGACATCCCCAGTACAAAGGCAACAGCAGTTGGCCACAATTTTGTTATAATCTGAAAGGCAAGTCTGAGATATAGAAATATTCTATTCTATTCCAGATATGGTTCATCTTACCTTGGGAAAGAGGACTTAAACTGGTCGCATGAGCCTCGCTGTAGAGAACCTTGTCTTTTCAAAGGCATGACTAGGTTATATATAAATACCTATGTTGCAGACATGCAGCGGAGCAGACAGATCACAGTCATAGTGGTTCATGCTGGTTACTGTAGAAGTGAATCAAAGAGAGTCACCTTAAATCACTGGCAAACCCATAGGCAAAATTTTCAACTGCTGAAAATTTGCATTCAGGTGTGAGATACCAAATCATGTAACGAGTGAGAGAATTAGGTACAGAATCTGCTCTTGTGGGTAGGTCGCTGGCATGGTGGAGTAGTGGGACAGAATTACAGCTAGAATGAGTCTGGTTTCTGAGCAACCTCAATTATCTGTTAATGGCCCAGCATTACATGGTCAAATGTGCTCCAAATTAGTCTAACTCCCTCTCCTGTCATATAAGCCAAGCTCATCTGATGTGGGACATTTACTGCAAGCAGGATAAATAGTACAAAATGCTGAAAATTTTTATTTGCCATCATTTTCCTAAAACCTTCAGGAATTGAAGTGACAGCTTTAATGTCCAATGATACAGTGCTGCAGCAGTCAGAGGTTACAGATGGCCTTGTTAAAAACTCTTATAAAGAAGTCTATCAGCAACAGGCAAACATGAAAGAGAAACTACTTTCAAACACACACTTCAGAGGGAATACTGAATTAAAACAGAGACCCACGGGAGTAGTTCAGTGAAGCTTTTCACAATCATTCATTAGTTAGTCATTCAAATATTTTGATACAGAATCATGTACATTCATTTTTGAAGTATGTGTGCGTTTTGCTAGCTGAGTCAGCCCACTCAATGTAAATCGATCATAGCAGGAAAAATAAATGAGCAGTCCCCCAAAGGTGGCACAGAGGTAGAACGTGCTGTGTCACTGATGGACAATTAATGAGCATTTGATCCTGTTTTTTCAAACGTTTGCCATCAGTGCTCTTGCATGGTTTAACCTTCCCTCCCACGCAGGTCCGCGTTAATATTGTTTGGATGGGGAACAGCAAGTGAAACACATGAGCCTCCGGCTATATGAGACCTTTGGGCTTTGAAACAAAATCCTGTCCACCCCCCCAGTGTCACTCTTAAGTTCAAAGGGACAACAGAAGCTTTCCCATACTCTAGGTACCACCCTGCGATGAAGAGGCAAAAGACCTTTAGCTGAAACGACCACACAAGTTGCATCAGCAAGATGCCATGTTCTTGCATCTCTCCGCTTTCAAAGTCTCTATTCGGATTGGACTTGGAAACGACAAATACCAAGTCCAGATGCCAAACTCTCTGCCACATGTATCTCAGAAGAACTTATTACTCCTAGATTTGAGTTCAGTCGTTCTTCTGAAAGTTTGAGTGTTATTAGCACAAAATCATGATTAAATCCATATAAATCTCTGAGGGTCTGGTAGTTTTTCCCATGTATAAATTTTATTTTGGAAGCCAACAATTTCAAAAAAAAGATCAGAAATCATAAACTAAGCTACAACCCTAGGTTTTCTTGTCTTAGGACTAGCTACTTAAATGAAACAAGCCTTTTAAAAAATACAATAAAAATAGATGAATTGAGTAAAATTTAACGGCAAACCAGTCATGTCTGTTTACAAGTCATTTTGATATTGAGAGTAATCTAAAGCTTTACTGTTATCTTAAGTATTAAAGTAATTTCCTCACTTGTCCTGTTTTTAAGCATTTCCACGCTTTCATTTTTTTAAAAAGCGTTCTCCTTGCTTTTTCTAGCTATATTAAGTCATATGTCTAATCAGTGTTAAAAATGGGAAAGCTTTATTAATCTTGGTTGCCTTTCTCCTAGTGCTCAAGACAGCCTAAAGCAGAGGAAAATAAAAGTAAGCTTTGGAGCTTAAAACTCACTTTTACAAAATTCTTGTTTAATTGTTCTCATTAAATATGCAAGATCTCATGAACTGGCAAGAGGGACTTAGATATAAAAGAGACACATTAAACATCAAAAAGTGGGAGGAAAAATTTCAGGAAATGCAAGTTTCAGAAATTAAGAAAATTTACATGATATCAAGTGTACAGTAAAGATATTTAATTGAAGTTCCCCACAAAAATAATGAGCAATGAAAAGAAGAAATAAAACCCCCACAATGTACAAGTTCTAGCTGTTGGGCTTTAGTCCTTTAATTTCTTTAAAGGTCTATTGCAGTAAAACTCGATTTGTTACGCATTTGGTGTACTAGCACTCCCCCTGATTATTTGATTCAATAAGAGGTTAAATTGCCTTTACCAGCATTTATGAGCTTTCTCTGGAACATCTAAAAAGAAGGCTGGCATCTTGTTAAAGACTTTATTCATTTAATAAGGCTTTTGTTTTCATCTAGTTTTGTTTTAACAAAGTCATGGTGTTTTCTTTCCTTTGAGCTGATCAGGAAATTCTACATACCCATCCAGTTTTAAAAGAGAAACGCTAACAGCAAGATGTTGACATATGTAAAACAGTGCAATGAACTGGATTATTTTTTAAGATGTAATCACAAACCGTAAGAAAATGCTTTGCTTTTACTTGCAAAATAATCTTGGATTGTGTGGGTTAGAAAATTGAGTGCTTACTCACGCAGCTGGTCGCTATGATGTCAAAGAGCATGTCTACATCAAATATCGAGGAGGAGCCCGAAGCTGTTTTCCACACTATGTCTGAACAAACAGCAAGCAAAGCCTCGTCCTCTGAGAAAGCTTCCTGCATTTGTTTCTGCTGTTTCAGGGTTCAAGATCTAGAACCATATTAAGCCATTGGATTTTCAGGTGGCCACCCCTGCTGAGCTCAGAAGGAAGTTGGGACTCCTACTAACCCGCTGGGGAAAAAAAAAAAAATCCCCAATTTTAATTTTTCTTACCTTAGTAAAACATTCCAGGAATTTTAAAGAGGTGCTAGTACTACTGATTAAAAAAATATGTCTTCAGCAGTCTGAAACAGTCTTTGTTCTTCAACAAAAAGTTTCAGTCTGTGCCCCCCTGTTTCCCCCTGTGCACCCTTTCAAATTCCGTATCGCCTTGCAGCTTTTTCCTAAACATGACCATTAGTCATGATAAATAAAGTCTTCTTCAATCCTACAGCGCCTCTAAGTTTATAGCAATATCCCTGGAATATCTTCTGTGAACAATGGGGTTTTTAAATGAAGAAAACAAGAATTTAAAATGGTAGNGGTCCGAAAGAAGTTGGGGCCCCTACTAACCCCCCGGGGAAAAAAAAAAAAAATCCCCAATTTTAATTTTTCTTACCTTAGTAAAACATTCCAGGAATTTTAAAGAGGTGCTAGTACTACTGATTAAAAAAATATGTCTTCAGCAGTCTGAAACAGTCTTTGTTCTTCAACAAAAAGTTTCAGTCTGTGCCCCCCTGTTTCCCCCTGTGCACCCTTTCAAATTCCGTATCGCCTTGCAGCTTTTTCCTAAACATGACCATTAGTCATGATAAATAAAGTCTTCTTCAATCCTACAGCGCCTCTAAGTTTATAGCAATATCCCTGGAATATCTTCTGTGAACAATGGGGTTTTTAAATGAAGAAAACAAGAATTTAAAATGGTAGTTAAGATACTTATTTGAACTTATTTATACTTATTTGCTATCACCTAGTAAGTTAGGGATCATTCAGTTCCCATATCTGAGAGCAACTCAGCTTACATTTGGTTTTTGCCTTATAATTGTAAAACTACTGCCTCCAAAGTTTCTAGCCACAACCTTGACTTTGACCTCAAAGTTAAACTATCCATTACAGAGATATTTTATCCATTTTCCATTACAAAAATATTTTTCTTTGTCTCAACTCTCATTTTGTAATGGGTATTTAAACAAAGTAAACTTCATATTTAGATAAGTTGTGTAGACAATGATTATTGGCTAAGAAGAGATTAACTCCCCGTTTCTGATGTAAATGCTTGCTGAATTGCATTACAGAACAGAGACTCTTGTCCCTCAGCCAATAGGAAGGACTTGTATTTCTCTCAAAGGTAGAAATAAAATGAAAATAAAAAGGTAAGGAAACTTTCTCTGGTAAATCATTTATTAACCTTAGCACATTAATATTCTCCAGAGATGTGAATTGCCTTCTTTGGCCAAGCCAGCCACTTGTCCTTCACCTTCCAGGTCCTATTACAATTCATTGTCCAGGACTAGTAAACAGAAAAATAAGAATGCATATTTTAAATAGACATTTTACCAGTGAATGACAGATATTTGTTGTCTTGCAGATCCCATTTACCGAGGAGCTGATGATGAGGTATGAAATCGTGATGCTGCTGCTAAACAAAGGTTTCTCCGAGTTCCAACACACCAGTTACAGGAAAAATACCACATATAAACAGGATTTAAAAGACTTGTAGTGCCTGGGAACAATGCTAAATGCCAAATGAGCTATTTCATTCTAGAGGAAGACTTCAGATCTTATGTTTATACCACAGCTAATATTCTCATAGCAAACCTCTTTAAGCTGGAGCGAGTTTCGTTTCTTTGTTGGATTTGCTTCCACTTCCATGGGTTTTTGCCAAAGGCGGGCTCTTCCAGTTCTGTCAGCTGGGGCTGCAGTGACACCTAGTAACTGCTTGGCTAATTACAGCTGAGGTTTTCCCAGGCTCTATCCGGACTGTTTGCTCCAGCAGTGAGAAATTCCTCAGCCACAGCAGGATTTGCCTTTTGCACTACTAGCATATCACCTTCGATTGCCGGTGACTGAATAGTCTCAAGCACTGAGAAATAGCAATTTACTTGCTTATGCTGACGCACTCCTTAGAATATAAAATCATGCTTTGAATCAGACATTTTAATTTATTAGTCATACAGTATCACTTCTAAAGAGACCTTCCTGCATGCTTTCCACATTTTACATTATGCCCCGTATGGCCACTATGCCAGCAGTTCATTCCCTAGCCAAAACACATCTGCTAGTTATCTTATTGAACAGACCAGATTTACTTCTTATGTAAGAAGTAAAGAGTTAAATAACAATTCAAATACTGTAGATTTGGCAATCCCATCAAAAGGGAAAGCTGCATTTTCAGCTGTACTTTCAATAAGGTACCAATAAGTTAACAAGATAATCTGAGAAAGCAGGACTTTGCAGTTTTTGCGTGATTTGCAATCAGTGACTTGAAAAGGTTTTCCACATATTAAAACTTAACAACAGTACTGTAAGAATTACAGAATTCCCATTTTTAGGAAAAAGGATGCTGAGGAACTGGGCACTCGAGTGATTTCCACAGTGTTTAGAAGATGTTTATGTCCTATGAGGAGAGACCATACTTTCCACCGTACCTTACTTTCCCACAGTGATTCAAACTGTATAAATCTGAAGGCTGTGTCAAATAATAAATATCTTTTGAATGCGGGGAAGCTGTTGTATCCTCAGACGGGCAGCAAAACTGAGTTCAGAAGGCATTGCACAGGTACCTCTGAGAGCAGAACAGCGGGCTAGTGATGCAGGTAATTGGCAATCAAAATAATGATTCAGTGATTGTTCTCTACTCTGAGCTTAAGCGAAAGCAATGACATTTCACCTTGTTAAGTTCAGTTAGTATTTTCCTTGTTGATGAAGAAAGGTATTCTAAAACACCTTTCTTTCTTCATTTACAGATCCTGCGTCCGAGAAAAACAGATAAAACTCTCATGATGTCGGAATTCCACCAAGAAGCCTTTATATCGAGTACCTTTTCATTGTTTTTTATACCCCTACTTTTCTCCTACTTTAATTAAAGCCAAAACAAGTGTGTTTATGTCACAGAGTCCTTTTTGTAGTCCTACTGATGTCTTTAAAAGTCCAAGCACTGATTGCTAATTACTTTAAAAGACCATAGGTCAAGGTAAGTAGTAGTGAAGTCAACATGGCATTTCTATTGATTATGTCCTAAAACTGCCTCACCTAATTGGAAACACTTGGCTAGTAAGTTGGGTTTTTAACTGACCTCCTTTAACCTTTAAAATCACAAGCTACGGAGATGCCTGTGGTTCCTCTACTGTGTGTTTTGAGTCACATATAGTACTGACATTCTTTTCTTCTGAGGTTTCTTCTGATTAGAGCTTGAGCTTATAAAGTGATGTGGTCCTGTACACAGCCTACAGCCGGACGGTCCAGAGCACACTTTTACATCTGGTGATTGAATGCACATGACAACAAACCAGCGAGTGCGTTGCCTTCAGCTTAAGTGGGATGAACTTTCGGTAAAGTTCTTGTACTTAATGTTCTCTTTGTTTAACAACTAGCATGGCCTGAACAAAGAGGGTCTTTCCTTTGTTTTGGAAGAGAGAATGAAGGCAGAAGAAAACCAGTTACTCAGATCTTGACTTGAATGCTGACATACAAAGACACTGAGTTGAACCCATGCAAAGCAACTAGAGAATAACTGCTCTTGTTTGGAAGCGAAGATAGAAAGGAGCCTGAAGGCTTCGCTGTACTGTACAGAAAGAAGCCTGCAGTATTTGTATCTCAGCAAAACATTGGATTGATTGGTGCAAATTTGCTGTATAAATTCTTTTAAGCTATGCTCAGATTTGTATATGAACCTTCCGAATTCTTGTCTGATTAACACATTTCCTAACTTCTCAATTCCACATAAACTTGAAATATATTACTTAATAAATTATAATTCTTTTTCTTGTGTGTAATGAAAGGGTATAATTTTGCAAGTTTTAAGGCACTTAATATCCCCTATGCTGCTTGCTAACACTGTGCTGGTTATTGTCCGTCACTGGAAACCTGATCCACGTGTGCGGCTGTGCTCACTAGCGTCCAGGTTGGCCCTTACAAACTATGTACTAACTGCATGAATTAGAAGGTAAGTATTAAACATGACCTATACATGATAATATGACCAATAACCGTCCCAAGTGAAGAGTACCTAGCATATTTGTGATTATTCCTGAATAAAATTACTTACTAAACAGACACTGGATTCACAGAACACTGCATTCCTTCTTTATCCAGCAAAGATTAGTAACTTCTGAGTCAGACTTATGCCTAGATTCTGGGAATAAGGAAACAAAGATCTTGTGGTTACTCGTTTTGCACAAACTGGTTCTTTTCAGAGTAGTGGTTTTTACCACGGGGTGAAATGAAAACAGCTGCCAACTGCAATTTGCTTCAAAAAGGCAGTGTCCGCTGGTCACACTCCATGCACGTCGTACGCATTTGGCGGCCCTGAGGAGCCCCGATCTCTGATACGCTCCAGCCACTGAGCGTTTTCTTTCTCCTGAACTTTTAACACTGAATTCTCACCTCCTCAAACACTGCTGTGTCAGATCTGAGCGGTAAGGAGCAGGCTCAGCCCAGCAGGCTCCTCACCCTTCCTGCGCACACCGCTTGCTATAGCTTTTAGTCAAAACAGCCGGCGTGTCTTTAGAAGAGGCAAGCACGGCACAACTGCTCCTGCACTGCACGTACCGTAAGGCTCCCAAATATATTTGAGCACTTCCCACACACTCTGGATACTGGGACCATCTCAGTGCAGGGCTAAAAGTATTCAATGCAGATGATGAGCAAGCCCTAAGCAGCTTAGGTCTGCTTTTATCGATCAGTGCAGGCAAAATCGAAGGAATTAGCTTCTTAGGGCAGGATTCTGCTCACCTAACATCGGGTGCGATGTAGACGCCGCAGCTCAGCTAGCTGCCTCAGCCGCCTTTTTTTATTCAAGAGAAAAGGGCGCTTTACGTCACCATTCACCCGACCCAGCTTAGACCTGCCAGTGCCCAGTGAGTGCATCAGAGCTGACGACGACGGGAGCCTAAGGCTACGCCAGCAGCCCAGGTCGACTCGGATTTACCAGATGAAGCCCACGTTGGAGTCTAGGTGTGGTGTGCTGCACTTCTTAGACATGCTACAAATCCCTTCTGAAAATAAACCCCACGTTCCTCTTCCAAACCCTTACCACTGCTCCGCAGTCCAGGGACTGGCAAGAAGCACACCTCCCAGTGGCTAATTTTAGAGCGTCCTAGTTGCCAGCCTCGGAGGTGTTGCCTTCCCTCTGTCCGTAGCAGTCAGTAGGGAAATTAAAGGGGATTAAAATAATGAGGCTGTTTCGTATCCTTCTCCAGATGAACCCAGCCTGAACCAGACCTCATGGACTTTTCTAATGACTCCCTTAAAATGGATGTGCTCAATTCAAGTTTAGAAGAGCAGGAAAAAGGTGGAGACTCTTCATCTCAGTGAGAAAGGGCCTTTGGTTACTACAAACTATTATTTTCTCCAAAGGCTGCATTTATTTTAAATTAAAAAAAAAAAAAAAAGTGCATTCTGCACTTTGCTGTTTAGAATCAGCAGTGCAAGTTTCACTGGGCTTCCTTTGAAGAGAAACCGCATACCTGAATTCAGGTCAGGTCACCCTGAGAGCGTTCAAGCTCCAGAACGAGGATGACCCGAGTGTCCTTTCCCCCGCTGCACTGCGGTGTTGCTCAGCATTATTTCCACTGCTGTTTGCAATTAAACGCAGCAGCCCTCGCCGTCCCCCCGCCAGCTCCTCTTACCTCTCGGGTAAAAAACAAAAGACAAAAATCATCTGTGCCTTCAAAGGCTCCTGAGAGCTTCTGCTCCAAGCGCTGTGCTCTTCACCAAATGAAAGGCAAAACCAAATGGCCCCAGCAAACCCGAGGGAAACCTTGTTGAGATCCCATCTCTCCCAACCCATCAGCGCGGTGGGGGAGCGGGCAGGGTGCTGGGTCTGTCCCCCAGGGAAGGGAGCAATGGATGCGGGCAGCCCCAGGCTACAGAAGGGATGGGGGGAAGCCCTGAAGCAGAGGGAGGCGAGAAAACAACACCCTGCGCAAACACGGTGCGAGCAGGGGGAAGCCTCGTGTGCAGAGGCGCTGCCGGTGGCTGCCCCCGACGCGATGCCCGTGCTCTGTGCCAGCGGGACGCTGCCAACCTCGCTGCTTCAGGAGAAGTGCTCTTGTGCAACGGCTTCGGTGCAGCTCGCCCCGCGGTCTTCCTCCACCGGCAGGGCCCGGGAATGCCGCAGCCCGGCCAGGGTGTTTGGTGCTACGATGGTCGCAGCCGCTGTTCACCGCTTGGGTACGAGCTACGGGATGGAGCAGGTTCAGCTGGTTACAGCCCCATCTCCCAACCCTTGGTGAGAAACAGATGTTTCAGCGCTTTTCCAAGGACTCTACTCAATCTGACATCTTCCTTGAACTCAGGAGTCATCCGCAAGGAAACATTGCCCATTCTCCTTCATCTTCTCCCTCCAGCCGAGTCTTCTGAACACCGACCAGCAGAGGAGAGCCACCATACCCACGGGACACGCAGGAATTAATACTACACCCCCTCACCTGGGCACCCTTTGAGCCTCCTCCGCTAGAGACAGGTAGGTGCCAGTGCAGCTTTGTGTGCGTACTTGTGAGGGACACAGGGAAAGACGAGTTTTGTTTTTCCCAAATAAAAGAAGGGGGGGGAAAAAAAAGGAAGAAAAATCGGTGGGGAAGGAAATTTTATTTCCAAGCTTCTAAAAGGATCTTACAAACCACAGAGAGTAAAAAAATGCAAAACTATATATATATATATTTTTTATATATATATATATAATTGACAGGGTCCGTGTAAGCAATTCTTCACATTATTCTAATGGTGATAGGAGATACCACTTAACCATATATGCGTTTTTCCCGTAATCCTGATCACTGCCGACAGCTGACGCAACTCTTTTCATACAAAATTTCCCCTAGACTGTACAGATTTCTTTTCTTGAAAGCAAAGAAGAAAAGAGAAAAAATTAATCAAGGAGGGGAAAAAAAAAAAAAAAAAAGAAGAAACTCTCTTAAACAAGGTGTTCCCAGGTAGGGCTGTGTGAAAGCCAGGCGTGATCCCTCCCGCACGGCTACGGGACCTCCTTCCTAACCCCCAGCACTCCAAGCCTCTCCGCGGCACGGGCTTTCCTCCGGCGCCGGTAACTCACCACCGCCCAGCCATACCCCCCGTCCTCCCCTGTGCCCGCCTTGCCCGGGGTCTCATGCACTTCTCCAAACGAGCCCCAATCCTGCCCGACTGCACCCCTCGACCTCAGCACCGCTCTTCGCCCGCTCCTTCCCACCAATCCTAACCTCAACCTTTATTTTTTAGGACTTTCCAACAGCTCCACTCATCCAGGAGGAGTTAATCCAGGACCCCATCCCCACCAGCAGCACAGCTCCCAGCTCAGCGTCCCTCCTGCTCTTCCAACCATCCCTGCTGCAGGGACGCCAGCGCACTCCAAGCTTCCCGCTTGGTCCATCAACGCCCGCTGGGGATGAGGAGGAATTCACGCTCGGCTTTTCAGGATCCAGCACCCACATGGGCCCGTGGACAAAACCAACAGCTCCAAACTCAGAAAGGACCTCAGAAAATAAATGCAGAGAAAGCCAAGAGAGAGAAACGGAGCCGGGGCAGCTCCGTGCGCTCCAGATTCTCGCTCGCCCTGAAACGTCATGGCGGCTTTTGGACATTGCCAAAAAGTAAACAAAACCCCAATGATCCCTTGTTCCCCCATCCCACCCCCCCAACAGTTTCTTAAACACTTAATGTCCAGCTTAAGTGAAATCAACAGATTTTAAAATCCGTACAGGTGTCGAAATGGAGAGTAACAAAAATTAGCTAGTTCCTGTTGTCATCGCAACAAAAAACGACCCCAACTCGAGCCTCGGAGGCAGAGGGCTAAATGCAACGTCTCTTGTAGGGGCTGTGCCGCCCCACTTCAGAGGTCTAAGGGGCTCTTTGGGTCCCATTCCCAGCAGGGAACCCCCCTCGGGGCCCGAATGTCTCTCGCTGTCTCCAGGCATCCTCTGTCCCGACCCCGGCACCGGGGATGCTGCTGCAGGCAGCCGATGGAGGAGGACGGCTCAGCCCCGGGCTGAGGTGGCCCCCCGCACCTCCTTCCTCCTCCTCCGCTACACCCTACACGTGAAACAGGCAACCACAAACACCCCAGCCAGCTGTGTGAAAGAACGTATATATTCAGCACGCACTCAATACAGCATAGCAAAAAAAGCTATCGTTTCCTTAAAAAAAAAAAAAACAAAAAACAAAACCAACAACCACCAAACTTTCGAAGTAACCACCAAAGCTTCCAAATGGCTCCCCACCCTACAGCCCTGACGCTCGCCCTTCTGGCCCGAACAAGGCAACCAGCGGCAAGGGACCCCAGCCCCGCACCATCCCTGCCCGGCAAGGGACGGGGGGTGGCCCCGGCTCTCCGGCAGCGCCTTGTGCCGCAGCACCCAGCTCCTCCGGCGGAGCCTGGGGTGCCGAGGATGCTCCCACCGGGAGGAGGCCTGGCCAGCGGTTTGCTCCGGTGCCATCACGTGCAGTTATTTGGGGGGGTCAGACACCAAAGTAACAGAAAGCAGGGTGGGCTCTGGCTGCCAGCCCGGGGGGAGCAGCCGTAGCCTCGCCGGGGCTGGATGCAGCCCTAGGGATGTGCCAGGGAGCAGAGGGGGTCCCATCGCTGATGCCGGGGGGGGTCCACGCTCAGATTGCTGCAACGGCGTCTCCGCTGCTTTCTGCCAGAGGTGGGGGACGAGGCCGAGGAGGGGGAGAGGAGCGGCACGGCGGTGGGGACGGGGGGCTGGCAGGGCCCTCGCCGCTGCGCGCAGAGGGGAGGTAGATCGTCTTTAGAGACCTCTTGCCCAGGAGGATGTCTTCTCGGACACCAGCTCGGTTCCTGGGGGGAACGGGCCCATCGCAGGGCCCTGAACGCCCACGCTTGCCTTCTCCCAAGGGGAAGGTGTCTCAGAGCCTGTTCACACCGCCAGAAAGCTCTTGAACTGGGAAGGCAACTTTCCTCGAAACTTTTTAGCCCTGAAACTGCCTCCACAGCTGCTGCAGGCAAACTCCCGGCCGCCGGGGACAAGCCCGGAGGTGGTGGCAGCGACCCGCGGGGCAGGAGGAACCCCAGCTCCCTCCGCTCGCCCGCCCGGCTGGACCCCAACCCCGACCCCAGCCCCTCTGCCTGCCCTGCTGCAACGGTCCCGCTGCCGCCCCTGCCCCGTGTGCCGTGGGGATAGCGTGTGTGATGCTCTCCGTCCTCCCCCCTCCCCAGGTCCCCGTCCCCAGCGTCCCCCCTGCCGTTAGTCTTGCTGCTCGTTCATCTCCATGTCCGACACCAGGATGTTCTTCTCGGCGGATTCGCTGGGGTTGGAGGTGGTGCGGCTGTAGCGGGCGCTCTCGAAGGCGCCCCGCTCCGTGCTCCGCCGACGCCTGTACAGGTAGATGGCAACGCCCAGCACGGCGCACAGCGCCAGCGTCGACAGCACCACGACTGTGATGGCCGTCGTGTTCTCTGGCAGAGCTGCAGGGAGAGGAAAAGGCCGGTGAAAGGCAGCCTGCCATCTGCCGCTGTCTCGTCCCGCACGAGGGGCTTTGGCTGGTGGGCCTCCAGCTGGATGGGGGCTCTCGGGCAGGATGGGTCAGAGCAGGACAGCACTGGACTCTGCGTTGGTGTTTTGGGGACATCCTGCCTGTGACAGAGCTCCCAGGGCTGGGCGGCCTCTCTGGGTCGCTCCTGATGTGCGTGAACATCTGGCAGCTGCCTGGCATGGATCTTTGGGATCCCACCAGCAGATGCGGTGTCTGTCCCCCAGCCTGGCCAGGCAGCGTGGGCCCAAGGGCAGGAGAGCCCAGCAAGGGGCTGGCCAGACACACTCCTCCATGGAGGGATGGCTCCTGCTGCTGGGGAGTCCTAACCCAGGGTCAAAGCCACTGGAAATGGGATTTCCCACCCACAAACACCATTTCTCTGGTTATTAACACAGGCCGAGCTGCAGCACGGCCCCCCAGTGCCAGCTCCTGGCGCCGGTGCCGTGCCCAGGCTAACGGTGCCACTCACCTGCCCTGGAAAAGCTGCTCTCCTCCACTGCAACGGCAACACAGACAGATGAGCGCGCAGCCACGGCACCCTCCCCTCTTCCCACCGCTGGCCCCGCGTCCTCCGCTGCTCCCAGCACCGCACCGCGCAGACGCCGGGTGATGCGCAGCTGCATGGGTCCTCTGGTTCTGCTCCACCACCACCCCACCAGCCTCATCCTGCCCCGAGGTGCTGACCCGGCCACGGAGATGCGCACAGCCCACCCAAGCTCCACTGAGCCCAGTGGGGGCCTGCAGACCCCAGCACCGGCCCCTACTGTCCCCCTACGCCGGAACTGCCCCACACACGTGGCCGGTGCCACCAGCGGGACAGCGCTCTGCCCCGCAGCACCCTGCCCGGACCCCCGGCCCACCCCACACCAGCCCAGGCACCTTGGCGAGCAGGGGGGTCCCTACCTCGGGGGATCTTGCAGATGACCCCCATGGTGACGTTGGTGCAGGAGCCCAGGCGCCACACGCCGTTGCTGCTCTGGATCCAGTAGCAGCTGTTCTGGCTGAGCATGCTGGGCCCCGTGTCGTGCTGCCCCCAGTTGGAGTAGTTCACGGCGGTGTTGTCATGCCAAACCAAGGTGCCACCTGGGAAATGGAAGAATTAGGTCTGGAGAGGCTGAAGGGGACACCCCATCTTTGCTCCAGCTCAGAAAGCATGGGAAGGTATGACAGGGAGGTGTGATGGGGAGGTGTGACAGGGCGACAAGAAGACAGGAGGTGTGATGGAGATGGGGAGGAGCAGGGGCTGCAAGGCACCTTCCTGAACCTGCAGGCTCCAGTGCCTTGGAGGAGGCTCTGGGCTTGAAAGCCACCACTCCCACCTCACCAAGCCAGAGGAGGACACCCAGGGCATGTCCAGCATGGCCTGAGGCAATGGGGCTCCTGGTCACACCATGGCACGAGCCCCCCACACTGGTGCCACCACCAAAGGCTTCCTCTGCTCACCACAGCCCTGGTGGGAATTCATGGCGTTGCCTAAGGGATAAAGCCTTGTTCCTTCCTTTGTACCTTTGGGGTTGAAGGTCATGCCCAGCCAGGCACCCTTGGACGGGCCCTCGTACGCCTGGAGGTGCTCCCACACGAAGACGTTTTCCATCTCGTCCTGGATGGACAACACCGTGCCACCAACTGCGGAGGAAGGAGCGTCAGGGAAGAGCCCAGAGCTCGGAGGATGGAGCTCGGGAGCAGCAGTGCCCGTGAGGACAAAGCTGAGGACGCATGCACGAACCACGCATGAGCCGTGTGGGAGTTGGTGAACCCCAACACCCAACAGTAAGGAGAAAAGGATGGCTGACCAAGGCTGGACATGGGCACAGGGCCAGGGGTCCTATTCATGCACCCACAGGCATCCTGGGGACCCCATCCTCTTCCATTTCCAAGGGTGTATCACCCCGCCCCGGCCATCACAGCCCCCCCCATACCTTTCTGGCACCTCCTCATGGCGTCCTTCTGCCCCAGGGTGATCTCCATGTGGAAGGTGTAGCAGTGGTCCCGGAAGGGGATCCAGGACGAGTCCTCCAGCGACTTGGGGCAGCTGCCGCTGTAGCTCCACTTGTGGGTGCGGGGGGCACCTGGGGAGCACACGGTGCATTGGGGGGGGTGGGAGGGCACAGGGTGTCAGGGTCCCACAGCACGTTGGGACACCCAGCCCCGCAGGGACGCGCACAGAGCTCCAGAAGGTCCCCAGCGGGATGCCATCTCCAACCCTTGGGTGTTCCCCACCCGGCCCGCCTCCCGCCGAGCCCCCATGGCCCCCCATGGCCAGCACCTGCTCGGAGCTGGCAGATGCCCCCCTGCAGCTTGGTGTCGCAGCCGGCCGTGCGCCAGCTCCCGTCCACGTCCATGTAGGAGCAGCCGGCAACCTGCTGGGGCTCCCCGTCCTGCCAGTTGGCGTAGAAGAGGTTCTCCTCCGTCAGCCACGAGTAGCTCCGGCCTCCCTGGAGAACCAAGAGCAGGAGAAGCTGGGGGGCTTCCACAACCCCCTGGGGACCCCCGCCCCGGGCGCCTGCCCCCTTCCCTGACCTCATCGTTGGCCAACCCGATCCAGAGCGGAGCCCGCAGGCTGCTGACGGCCTGGGTGAGGAAAGCCTGGCTGTAGGGGTCGGGGATGGTGGCCAGGGTGGCGTTGAGGGTCTCGCAGAGCAGCAGCGCCTCGTGCCACCGGAGGGGTTTCTGCAGGATGCGGTAAGTGCTGTTGTGGTAAAAGAGGGTGCCGGTGGGCGAGGGGGGGTACGGCGTCCGCGCGGGGCTCAGGGACGGGTCTGGGGGAGCAAAGAGACACGGTCAGAGGGCAGAGAGGACACTCTTGCGTCCCAGGGGGTCACCCCCTTGTCCACCCCCCCCAAGCTGGGGTGTCCCTGCCAGCACTGTGCACGGGGCACAGGCACCTAGGGACATTCCGGATGCAACCGCGGAGGGCAGAGAGGCCACGTCCCCAGGGGTGACGGGCAGTGACACCCCGGTGCCATCCCCGCCCTGGGGCTGTCCATCAGGATGCACGTCCCCATGGGGCACGCAGAGCCAGGTTGCGTGCACAGGTTTGGGGGTGCCACACAAACTGCTGGGACCAGGGACCCCCCCCCAGGGCGAGCCCATGTCCCCAAGCTCCCCCCGCACCCCGAGCTCCCCCCAAGCTGAGCCCATCGCCCCAAGCTCCCTGGCCACAGCCCCACCACAGCATGGGGCACCGGGGCGGTGGTGGCAGGTCCCCAGCGAGCAGAGATTGGGGCTGTCCCCCCCGTCCCTCCCCTACCTATGCTCCGCTGGCAGATGTAGCCATGCTTCTCCTCCAGGCAGCTCCGGTCGTCCCAGCGCCCCGTGAAGTGGGGGGGCAAGCCGTGCCACACCACCACGCAGTTGGTCTGCACAGCCAAGCCGCGAGGTCAGCACTGCCCTCAGCATCGTCATCCCACCCCCACGGACACCTCCACCCCAGGGACCCCCACCCCACAGGGCCAGATCCTGCTCTGCCTTCGCAGAGCCTCCCCGGCATGCCAAAACCTTCCATCCTCATGGTGGTACACGGGGCTGAGACCTTCCCAGGGGATGGGGGATGCTACGGAGGGGTCTCGCTCACCGGCTTGTCGCGGGGGCTGGAGGCGCTGCAGCCCGAGGGCTCGCCGGGCGCCCAGCTCGCGTGCCGCAGCGGCTCGCCCTCCACCCACTGGAACTCCCTCTGGGCGTCGTGGAGGCCGATCCAGAGGTCGAAGGAGATGTTGGGCAGCATGGACGTGATGAAAGCTGCAAGCGACGGGCGAGGCGCTGAGGACCACCCCTGGCGGGTCCCAAGCCAGCGGGGCCGGTGCGGGCCGGGGGAGGGACCTACCCTGCTCCAGGGGGCTGGCGATGGTGGCCAGGACAGCGCCCTGGCTCTCGCACGCCTGCTTCGCCTCCGGCCACTTCACTATCTCGGCTTTGTCGTGGCCGTTGAAGCTGAAACACTGCACGGGCAGGGGCACGGGACGGTCCAGGGGGTGCAGCCGCCCCGAGCCCTGCGCCCTCCCCACTCACCCACCCTCTGCAGCCCCACTCTGCCCCAACGGTCCTTCTCCCCTTTGCACCCTCGACCCCATCAGCCCCCCACCCTCTCTTGCACCCACACCCCACGGCACACCTCTCCTGCATCCCTGAGCATGCAGCCTCCAGCATTTCCCCCCAAAAACGTGTACACATTCCCCCCCCCAACATTTCTCAGCCCCGTCCCCCTCTGCCTTGGCAGGGCTGGTGGGGGGCCAGGAGGCAGCCGTCCCCTCTCCGTCCCCTCCATACCTTGCTGAGGAAGGGAAACCAGCCGCGGGGACAGCCCCCGCTCGCGGGAGCGGGCAGCGGTGGCAGGGAAGGCTTCGCGGCCGTCCCGTTGCTCCGCTTGCAGATGTAGGGCAGCGCTGTCAGGCACTTCTGGTCCCCCCAGTCCTCTGCAGGGAGGGACAGGCCTGGCATGACCCCCCCGCCGCACTGGGGTAGGGGCGTCTCTGCTCAGCCTGCGGCCCCCAGTCCCTCCAGAGCCCAGCACGGCCGGATCCGGCCCCTCACCTCTGCTGGCCGTCATGTACACACACTTCTTGTCCTTGTTGATGGGCCGGGGCTTGCCCGGCGCCCAGGAGACGAAGTTGAGGAGAGACCCATCGGACCACCTGGGAAAGGCACCGGCGGGAGCACAAGGCCGAGCTGTGACTTGGTGAATGGGACCAGTTGCACGCCCTAACTGGGAGCACGCCCCACCGCTGCCCTCTTTTGGGTGAGGAACCTCCATCCCAGCACCCCAGGATGAGACCCCCGAGATGCAGGTGCTGAGCCACAGTGCTCCGAGAGCTGGGACGGTGGCATGGGGACACGTGGGGACGCGGTGGCTCCATCTCTGACTTACTTGAACCTCCCGTCGTTCTCGTAGGTGTGCAGCCCGATCCACCAGTGCTGCTCCTGGCCCCTGGAGAACTGCACGCCCGGAGAGGACACGTCAGTGCCCTGCAGGGACCGGGTGTCCTTGGGGACAACCGTGGCTACCCCAGGCACGGGGACGGGGCAGCCCCCCTGCAGCTTGCACCGCGGCAAAAAGCATCACCCTGCTGAGCCCCCAACCTGCACCCAGGCACCGGGACCTGCCACCACCGCACAAGACCCATCGTGACCCCAGCAGAGCCCAGTTGTCCCCAGATAATGTCCCAAAGGATGAAAGAAGCCAGGGAGGGAGCGGAGCCCATCATCGTCCGGGGAGGTCCCCGTCCCCTTGGTACCTTCTTCAGGTTCTGGCCCAGGAAACGCAGCTCAGCCTCGCTGTGCACGGACGTCAGCTCTGCCTGGAACCAGCTGCAGATGCGCTGCGCCTGCACCCACGTCGAGTGGTGCTCGAAGAACTTGTACTCGGCCTCCTGGTACTTCACCCACTCTTTGCTGCCTGCAGGCAGGGACCGGTGTCACGCCGTGTCCGTGGCTGTGCCACCGCCACCAGCACCCGCCACCCTGCCGCTCGGTCCTCCACGGGTTGGGCTGCTTTGCTTTTCCTCCTCTCCTGGAGCTGAGGGGCCAGATCCTGCCTGGTCCCTGCATGGGCTCCTCTCCCTCCCACAACCCTACACAGATCCGCCCTCCTCCAGGTAACGCAGCAGGGATGCCCCACATGGACCGCGCCTCGCTCACGCATGCAATGGGATGGCAGACGCCCGAGGACGACGGTCTACACCGGATGGACACACGGCCATGGCCAACGCACCTTGGGTCGTGATCTCCGGCTCCTTCACATCAGCACCTGGCAGAAGGGCAAGGAGAGGCTGTCAGCGGGAGGTGGGCTGGGATGCTCCCGCTGATGCCTGCCTGCAAACCGCCCGTGGGCTCCAAGGGCGAGATGCCCTCCCAAAGCCCCCCGGGATGGACAGCACCTCTCCCAGCCCCTGAATGAGGACTCATCCTCCCATGAAAGTGCAGCCTTCGGAAGGGAGGAGACAGAGGGTCCCCCTGCACCCGCTCCACCATCCCGCAGCCCATCCTCTGCCAGGTTAGTCAAAGCTGAAGGGTTTGGGGGCCTCTTTGCTGGGTACCTTTGGGCAGTTTGCAGATCCAGTCCAGCTGGGCTTCGCACTGCATCGGCATCCACCGCAGGGAGGCCAGGTCCAGCACCGCGCAGGTCCGGATGTCATCGTCATCGTAGTTACTGCGGTCAAAGTTGTGGTAGAAAAACTGGGGGTCGAGAGAGATGGGCGGTGTTGGGCATTTCCACCAGCGCCGGATTTGCCCCCCCTGCACCCCACATGCCAACCGCAGTCAAATTGCCGAACCCCTCCGGACTCACCCCCAGCCCGTCGCTCCACCTCCAGCTCCTGTCCCCCGTGGGGTCCCGCCGGTTCAGGCCGATCCAGAACCAGTGCTGCTCGTGGAGCTCCGGCTCCGACTCCCTGCGGGGAGCCAGGGGGAAGGGTGAGAACACAACCCCGCTCCAAACCGGAGATTTTTATATTTATATACAGATATATATTTATAATCTGGCCTTTTTTTGTTTGTTTCCAAAGCCCGCTGTCCCCACAACACCCAAAGGCAGGAGCTCGGATAACGGGCACGCCGGCTCAGGGCTGAAGGAGTTTTAAACCCAAGCTCCGTCCCCAAATTACACCGAATATCCTGCACTTCTCCCGCATCCCCCCTTCGGTGTAGCCACACCAACTCATGCACCTTCTACACGCAAGGTCGTGCTCCGAGAGCCACGTCCATGCCCTGTCCACCCATCCACGCGTGCCAGAGCACGGGGAGGGGTGTAGGCTCGTGCCAAGCACACTCGGGCAGCGGGACGTGCCCTGGCACAGCCAGCCTCTCACCCGAAAATCTTGTTGAGGATGTTGGCGACGACATGCTCCTCCTCGTAGCTACCCAGGCTGAGCAGCTGGGCCCCCAGCTCCCGGCAAAACTCCTGCGCCCCGATCCACGTCCTCTTCTCTTGCAGTTTTTCAAAGTTAAACACCTGGGGAGGGAGGAACCGGCACTGGGAGAGGAGCAGAGCATCGTCCCCACCCCACAGGCAGCAGCATCCCGGGGCACGCTGCCACCACCCAGCCCAAACCAGGCTCGCGGGGCCCGGGCCGCCCTTTGCAAGCACCAAAACATGCTCCTTCACCCCCGCCCCGCACCAGCGGGGAGGCACGTGCACCCCCACAACGGCCAGGGCAAGCCCCCCCAGCACCCCTTTTACCTTGTAGCAGTGATGGAGCTTGGAGTTGGAGCTCCATCCCGGGGGGCAGGCAGCGGCGAGGCTGGGCGTGGGGTAGGGACCGGGCAGCTCGGGGTTGACCGGCGTGCCCAGGTTCTGCCGGCAGATGTACTTGGCCTTGAAGGTGCTGCAGTTCTTCACCTCCCACAGCCCCATGGAGCTGCCGGTGGCCAGGGCCACGCAGCCGCCCTTGTTGTAACCTGGAGCGCTCACGGGAGCAGGGAGGATGCCAGCCTTAGGGTCGGACCGTGCCGGGCAGCAGAGCCAGCACCCGCCCTGCATGGAGGGGACGTCCCCATCCCACCCGCGGCCGCCCCCTTACCGGGCTGGTCACGGTTCCAGTGGGTGTACATGACCTCGTCGCCGCTCAGCCAGCGGAAAGTGCCCGTCTCGTTGATGTCCTGCAGCGCCGTCCAAAAATACTCCCCGTCCCAGCCGTAGATGAGGCTGCTGACGTAGGCCTGCTCGAACCTGGAGGGGCGGCGAGAGCGGGCGATGCTGCGAGCCGAGGTGCCAAGCAGCCCGCGATGCTCCAGCCCTTGTGTGCAAAGCCCAGCTGCCGGGTCACGCCCCTCCTCGGGGGGCTCGTTTTGGGGCAAACCCACCACCACCAGCGCGGCACTGACCTGTTGGTGATGGTGACCAGCGTGGAGCCGTAGTCGGAGCACATCTTGCGGGCGTCGCTGTAGGGGACACGGTCCTCGCCCAGCCAGAAGCAGGAGGGGCTGTGCCACTTCCAGCCCTGGGGATGAGTGACAGGGGACGTCCGCCACCGCTCACCCCAGCCCTCCCCAGAAGGACGGGAGCGAACCCGGGGGGCGAGAACAATGTCCCACGTCCCCTGCCACCACCTCCGCCTTCTCCTGGGAGGTCTCCTGCCCCTGGCCGCCCCGGCTTGACCCCGCTCAGCTTTGAGCTCTAACAAGCCCCCGGCCCCAGCGGACATGGCTGCAAGGAAAACAAACACCCAGGCAGCTTCAAAGCCAGCGAAACGGCTCTCCCTGCCAATGTCCAGCCCTGGCCGGGGCGCGGGGAGGGGAACACAATCCTCCTCTATACGCCGCGGGGCCGAATCCAGAGCGAGTCCCACCACAGCCTGCTTTAATCCCCCGCCTTGTTGATGTTGGAGCCTCTCCGGGGCTGGAGACACAATAGCGCCTGTTTTCTGCCAGAGCAGGGAGCGGGGTGGCCCCGGGGCTGGCAGTGGTGGCATGGGGACGGACATGGGGGCTCATCTGCAAGAGGGGACATGCATGTGATGGAAGAGCAAGCCGGGGTGGGAAGGGTGAAGGGGCTCAGTCGGTGAGGCACGCGGCCCCAGGTTCAGGGACCCTCCTGGCACGGTAGGAAGCATCACCAGGGTTCTACCCCCGGGTCCCCGGGCACTGGAAGGACAGTGAGGGACACGTGCCATCTGCAGCATCATCGGCACAGTGGGGAGGGAAGCAGGAGCGCAGCTTTGGGAAACCAAGAGAAAAATGACCCCAAATCCCATGTTTTTTTCCCCAAGATCCTGCTCCTGCAGCCTTTCCCCAAAGTTAGCAAACCCAGGTATGGACCCACCAGCTGGGTCCCACCGGGAACAGCATGGACGCCCCTCAGCAGCCAGGAAAGGGGACGGGTGTGGGACAGTGCAGGTCCCCGCTGGCCCCAGAGGGGTCCCCAACCAGCCCTGGGCCTCAGCATCACTAAAAACCACACACCGAGCGCCACAGCAAGCCCCTGTGACCCAAAAAGGGGCCAGGACGGCACCGTCAACCCCAACTGCTGCCTCCAGCTCCCGATCCCGGCGTGGCCCCGCATCCCCCTCTGGCTCTGCCTTCCCCATCGCCCAAACCTCTGTCTCCCATTGCTTCCTTTAAGGCCGTTCCAAACATAAAGGGGGTTTGGAAATGGTGAGAAAAAGCAGCAAAGCCACCAAGAAAAACCAGCACGGTGGCTGGAGAGGACTGGGACCAGTCCTCCGAGCAACATGGTGCCTCCTCTCTATCAGCCTCTGCATCTGGGTGGCAAATGGCCCCGCTGAGGATGAGGAGGGGGAGGAAGGATGGGAAAAGGTCTTTCCTCGGTTCATTTACCACTCTCAGCTTGTTTCCCAGCAGGTGCATCTCTGCTGGGCACCAAGGGCTGGGGTAAGACTGTGGCTGGAGAGGCAGGAGGGAGTTAAATCTGCATGGGGACATCCTACTAGTCCTCAGGACTGCTGCGCGGGCAAGTGGACGGGTGGCAGTGGCACGTTGCCACCGAGCACCTCGTCCCCAGCACCTGCCGACACCGGGGCTCCTCCAGCTCCGGCTCGCAGACCCTGAATGTGGCCCGGCGTGCCAGCTCCCCCGGCTGCCTGCCGTGTTCCCCCCAAGCTCACGCAGAGCCAAGCGGCTGCTGGGGTTTGTCTCTGGGGTAAAGACCCGGGAGGAGCCGCCTGCGCAGCCCGGCAGCACCTCTGGGAGCCGGCCCGGACAGGCTGCTTGCTAGTCCAAGCGCGAGCGCACGCTGGCTTGCTCTGAAATGCTGGGAGACGTTCAAGAGCGGCGGCGATGCCAGGCTCGCCGCTCGAAGAGTTTGCAAAGAGGCACAAAAGTGACTTCCCAGCAAGCGTGGGAACACGGCAGCCTCAGCCCTGCTCAACAGCTGGGGAAACTGAGGCAGAGCACGGTCCAGGTGACAACTTGCTGGTTTGGCGGCTGTGTCCCCAAAACGCCAGCATCCTGCCCAGAGAACGCAGCCTGCCATCGCGGGCCAGCAGCTGCCTCCGTCTCGCCGCGCGCCCGCACGGAGCAGCTTTGCTGCTGGGTTTTGGCACGGAGAGAGGCAAGGGATAAAATAAAAAAGGAATGAACGTCTCTGCTGGCAACCAGGCCAGCCCACGGGGGAGGATCTTGGACGACGGAGACATGCGTCTTGTCCCAATTTCTTCCCACAGCCTCACGCAACCACAGAGTCCCTACTCAGCAGCCCCGGGATGTTCTGTCGCACCGGCAGCCCCCAGGCACGGACCTGCAGCTCTGGGTGCTGCTCGTCAGGGCTCCCTGAAATGGTTTTGGGGAGAGGTCCCCCGTGACCCCGAAGCCCCGAGCATCAGGCAGAGCTGTGCAGCGGCCAGAGCCACCTCCCACCCCAGGTCCCCCTCACCTTTCGGCACCCATGGTCATCCTCCTCCTTCTCCTGGCTCACCCGACCGGGCTTTTTGCAGATGGATGGCAGGGTCTGGTTGCACGGGCTGTCGTTCCACCTCCCCTCCTGCACAGGGCGGAGAAGAGCAGGATTGAGCCCAGCCAACAGCCCAGGGAATTCCCCAGCTGGGTCCACAGCCTTTCCCTCCCTACATTGACACCCCAAAGATGCTGTGCTGGATCCCCCCCACCCCAACAGCCGGGACAAGACGCGTTCAACCCCAGCCAGAGATGCTCCCCGAGGTATCCTCTCCCCGGCCATGAGGATGCGGCAGCGCTCTCTGCGGAGGTGTGGGATGAACCCCCCGCCCCGGCCTCTCACCGGTCCCCAGATGGTCACGCAGTCTTCCAGGCTGTCACGGAAGTTGTTGGGCTCAAAGGGGTGCCAGTAGGTGAACCTCACGGGCGTCCCATCCGACCACTCGAAGTTCATCTGCAGCTTGAGGTCATTTAGGCCAATCCAGAGCTCCTCCACGTCTGCCGAGACAGCAGGGTCAGGGGGCGAAACTCCCTCTGCCTGGCCGAAACCTTGCAGAAACCCTCGCTCATGACATGAGCCCCCGTGATGGGACCGTGGCCCTGCAAAGCGCCTGCCAAAACCCCGCTGCAGGGCTCGGCCTCTAACCCCAGCGCTGCCAGCGGGCAGGGCAGGGCAGGGCAGGGCAGGGCAGGGCAGGGCAGATCCTGCCCACAAGGACAGACCTGCGGAGGGGGAAACATGGGGACATTTGCCAGCAGTTTTCAGAGAGGTACTGGCAGCAGCAGTTGACCTGCAGGCTCAAGTCCAACGAGCTAATGGTTTTCAACCATTCCCTCCCACCCCATCCCAGTCTGCTCCCGGCCCGGGGGTGCCGGCATGTCCCCCTCCTTCCTCCACCCCGCTATGGCTCCTGCCTCCCTCAGCATTAACTGCCTTCAGCCCCCAGCCCCTCCCTGGTCCCCGCTGAAGCCTGGGTTCCCCAACATCCCCACGGCGCGTTTCGCTGCCGGGTTCCTCCTCTGCGGAGCAGGGTCGGGCTGCGGGCTCACGGGAGCGCGTGACTTGGCCAGGGGGGCTGTGCTGACACAGAACCGTTAAGGCTGGAAAAGACCTCTAAGATCATCCAGTCCAACCATCAACCCAACCCCACCAGGCCTACTAAACCACGTCCCAAAGTGCCACATCTACGCGTTTTTTGAACACCTC
>VYZW01047733.1:886-15948 GCA_013401315.1 Balaeniceps rex
TCTTGACTTTCTGAGATATGCAAGAGTTGTGTGTCCAAACGTGAATACTTTTCTTCTCTCTAGTTGGTCTAATAAAAAATATTACTTATATCCTTAGACAATCATGGCCAGACAGCACTCTCATTTACAGGATAAAATCATTATTTAGGGAAGAAACTTAATTTCTGTTGTCATTTTGGACCCTGTTCCATATTTGCTACTTTTTCAAAACTCCTGGTGGGATTCACAAAAATGTAGGTGTATAAGAATCAGAGAGCATTGTGAGAATGTATTTAGTATTGTCATTGCTCTGAATCAATAACTTTTAAAAATTACTTTTAATATCTCTCCTGACAATGTATAGCAACAACAAATTCCAGCGTTTTCAGCTGGAAACACCAAACATTTTGTGCCTTTGGTCCTAGGTATAGCTGCTAATGTCATAAACAAATGAGAAAGGTAGATGCATATCATTCAAACCTGTTGATAGCTTCAAGATATTGGTAATTAAAGCAAATGTTCAATCTGCACTTTCGCTTTTCTTACAAGGAGAAGGCTTTTTTTGGTGATATCCATCATAGTTAAGAATCTGCTGGGAATGTGTCTGTAGTATTGACATTCACATTCATTAAACTGCAAGTTACTAAAAGATTTTCTTATACGACAGGATTTTCACTTGAGATTGCATCTTGTTTGTGAGAGGTGATGTGATTTGAAAAGGGCTTTCTGGAATACTTAGGGTCTGCATTTTTTATAGTAGATTTAGTTTTGTTAAAAATCTGATGAAATTTCTACTTGATATGAGTTGCAGCTTGCTTTGATCACAGGGGTTGGAAGAGAAGAAGATGGAAAACAAAAATACTTTGTTATGTTAAGACACTTATTTTCCTTATTTCTTAGAAAAGGACAACAGGGATGTGGCAGATCAAGTAAGACTTCATTCAAATGTAGCACCTGGGATGCTTGGAAATGCCAAGCCTCACAAAAGGCTCAGACCTTCCTTCCCCAATATTTTGTTCTAAATGGAGGGAAGCTTTTTCATCAAAACATAATCCCTCGCTATAGTTGGGAATCCACATGTTCTGCGCCTTTATAGATGCAATCATATCAGAGCAATTCCTCAAAATCTTCTTGTGTTGCAGCTTCCATGTAACACTTCTAATTCGTCTGTGAATATATAGCCACATTTTCTATCCCAGAGGGTGAATCAAGGTCACTATCTGTGACTACCTGCTCACTATCTGTGACTAACTGCTCACTGAGGACCTAGCCTTCCTGAAGGGTTTTTAAAGCCCATCAAATTATTTTCTGAGAACACTGTATTTGGTTCTCATTCTATTCCTGCCATTTTATCGAAATGATCAGTACTTACATGCATTAAGTTTTTGTTCTTCATTAACTCATTCATGAGCTGCAAATAGATATATGTCTCTCATGAGTATGCCCCAGAGAGGGGCAATAATACATAAATATGTTTTGACTAAAGCCTTAGCATGAAGCCTGTCTAATCATGAGATACTATTATTACAGTACTATGTATTACATACATAATTAATATAGTACCATATACATACAAGCTTATTCTATGTATTGTATATATATTATACACATATATTTTACACACATATTACATATACACACTATAACTGGAGTATTCTAATGTCCTGAAGAGATGAAAACCGAAGCACTAGTACCTGAATAACACCAGCTGTAATAGTAGTCTATGGGTAACCTGAAGCTCATAACAACACGCGCCTGAGTTTTGCCCTTTATGTGGACGTTTTCCGAGTTGTGTCCAGGCCATGGGAGGGCTGGCTAAGAATAGTGGTGTGGGCTGTTTGAGCAGCAGGTTTTGGCAAAGCAGGCAGGTTGCCTTAGCCTCCCAGTGGAGTGGTACTATGAAACCTGAGAGGCTGACCTTTGCTCCTTGAATTAAAGGAGAAGTTTTTTTAAAAAATAGAAATACGGAATTTAACACCAAAAACTCTGGTTTTATCATCAAGATTATGGCCTTGATTTTCAAAGTCAGTTAGCTTGCAATAATTCTTACAACCCACAGATGGCCTCCTTATAGATTTTAATTCGTTCTAGCTGGCCATTAGTTTTTAAAAATGTGTAACCTACTGGAAACCCAGATGTAAGGCAGTCACATTAGAAATTAGTGACATTGGATCCCTGTTTTTTTCTTAATATTTGTTTCTCGAAATTGGTACACAAGCTAGACATATCCAACAAGGATTAAAACCCAAAATAACAATAGCCTCCACCACCTCCCTTTGCCCCCTTCATTTTTAAAAGCTGGTTTTGATGTTAATTATATACCTGATTTGAAGTGGTTAAACACATTTCTCTGTGAGTTGTTAAGTGTAGCTGAATTTGTTTTGGAAATGGAAGGGCAAACAGAGATGACTATTTCAGGTCTCTTCCAATTTTGTTTTAAGCAATTTTGGAAGACAGACAATGGTTCCAATCTCTTTGGAAACAGCAGAAAATATGTACCAAGGCACAGGAATGGCCTTATGGGGTGGTGAAAGAGGAAGGGGAGAGGTAAACATTAATAATGATAATGACAATTATGGAAAAATAATGATGATAATAACAGTAAAACCCAGTTATTTTGCTTTTTAATTGGCATTAATTAGCTGAAGAAACCACACAACTATAGGGAGAGAGGAATTGTTGACTGGTATGTTCCTCAAGCAAATTGCGACAATTAACTAACTTCCAGCTGGTTGAGTGGCATTATGATCCTGCTTTCTCTTCCCTATTTTATATGGAAAATGCTTTTACAACCAGATTGTCTTGGATTTCATAAAAGCAAAGTAAGTTAAATGAAGGCATTTTTAGTTCCAGGAAGCACATGCCTAAAAGGATGACATTTTTCAAATCTTTCTTTTTTTGCCTTGTGTTGAGGTTGGGTGAATATTTGATACTGGTGAGCAGCAGCACCTTGATTCAGACAGGCACTTGATGACATGCCTAATTTTAAGCTATGCATTTACTAAATAAAGAGCCAGCTAGGACTTTTGGGATCCTCATTCAACCTGACGCAGTCATTTAAGGCAAAAGGTCTTTTGACATTAGTAGCAGTTACTAAATGTTTTATAAATGTTTAGAACATTTTAAAAATATTGGCATTTTCTTACAGGTGTGCTGAGTTTCAAAGCTTCATGTCTGTGTGGCTTTCCATCCAAGTACTTTTGCCATCTCTGGTACTATGAAATCTTGTCAATGGAATTCAGAGTGAGAGGTATGGAAGAAAAAAAAAAAAAGATCCTGACAGAGAACTTGGGTCATCTTGACAGAATCTTGTTTGACTTGTGGGGATGGATTGACAGCACAGATATGTGACATAGCCTTGGTGCTACAGCTGCATCTCCTCTGGGTGTATTTGTGTACGTATAGTCCAGTAGTGTCCAAAGTGGGATAGAGGAAAAAGATAGAAGAACTTTGTTAGTACATGTATATAATTTATAAATAAATAAATATACTTATGTTGGGGGCAGTGCTCAGAAATTTTTTACTGATTGGTTACATGATCAAAAATTTTGGAGGTCACTGCTGTTGTCATCCCTCTAGGAGTATCTTTGCCTACAGTCCTTCATGGAAGTACTCTTTGAGTATTGAAACTCAGGAAAAATGAGCTAACCCACTTCTGATTCCTAATGGTGTTTCCAGTTAAGGAAGTATGTGGGTGTTTCAAGGATTGTTCCTATTTACCCCTTTTATTTTTGTGTCATTTATGCTGTGATCAAAGTAAGCATATGACGGATATGAAATGTATACAGATTATTTCTACATTCAGGAGCATTTCTTGCTTGCCTGCAGTTGAGGATGTGCTTATGAGGGTTTTTTCTTTTCCTGGTCAATAAGGTTTCTTGTACAATTTCACACTAGTATCTGAACTAAGCCTTCCATCTAATTATAAGTATTATTGATAAACAAATAATGATAAAAAATAAGTGATCCTATCTTAGAGATTTTCTTTGATGTGTGAGACCTTTCTCTGAGTTTAAAGGCAAACTCCAGCTTTGCCCATAACACCACTGCAGCCAGTTATCCCTTGGTCAATGTAAAGCTGATTGTAATAGCAAATGCAACTGGATATAAAAGTGTCACGGTAGCAGAGAGGAAAGGAAAAAGCAGGAGTTCTCTGGAATCTGCCAGAGATATTTGCATTTACTGACCTGTGAGACAATTTTTAATTCCAGAATTATAGGGATATGAATTGTCACCTTTTATGCACCTTTATGCACATCCTGCTGTTGCAGATATTTTCCTTCGTTGAATCAAAAAAAGATATGACGCATTAGAAAACCCCAGAAGTTTTGTCCTTCCTCAAGTTCTGATCTGTTTTAGAAGATGATATTATTGCATTTGACTACTGTTTCTCTTTTAGCTCTCAGTTTTCACAGGTCTGTAATTTTGTGAACAAAACTAACCCTTCCCCGCCCGGGGAGAAGCCAGCTGTCTGAGGGGAGGCTGGGTTACACAGCTGGGAGCCCGACTCCCAGCCCAGCGCCACTGCTGGCAGAGACCACTCTCTGAAGATTAACCTGAAATGCAGGCAAACAGCCATCGCAAAAACACAGGCAATTTAAAAGTGCCCAAAACTACCGTGGGCACTGTGTCCCCAGCCAGAGGGCAAGTGCAGACTGTGCTCCTGAGATGCAGCCTGTCCCCAGCTCCCCGGGGCAGCCGTGTGCTCCACAGCTCCCGGGTGCTGGAGGAGACCTCAGGGGATGGAGACAGATGCCCAGAAACGCTGGGCTCCCCATCACACCCAGGACACAGGCAGCTGTGGGGCGAGTGGTAGCAATGTACGTATATTGAATGTGTTGTCATGCTGGTTTGTGAAGTCCCATGTCTCAGACTGGCATCCGTGGCCTTTGTACGTGTGCAATTATTTGGAAACTGCTATTCACTTTACTTTGTTTTTACACAGGCAGCGATTTGTTTAGTATGCCCTGTTGAATTAATCACAGTTTAGACTTCTCTGCTGGAATACAAATGTATACATTTATATACCGTAAAAAGAAAAGAACACTGTATTTTGCTTTCCAACACATTAACAAATATATGGTTTGGGGAAGAAACAAATTTTTACCTGGAAATGGAAAAGCATATCCTTTGCCACTCTCCCTGTTTACTCAGAGAAATACTTTTATTATTGGTGAAAAGGGGATGGTGGTCTTCTGCTACCATTAAATATATGATTAATTTCATTCAAGTCATAACTATGTGATTTTAATGTTCAAGATCACTTGATCCTTTCAGTGCAGAATTCATACGAATCAGAGAGTGAAATCATAACATTAAAGTGGTTTGTTGAACAAATTTTTTCAGAAGCACTCACCATTGGTCCAATTTTTGTTAGTTTGTTATTGATGTCAGAGTGAGTAGAATTAGACACATGGTAGAAGTTGGAACTTTCCCCCTAAATCATCACAGCTCAGCATTTAGCTGCAAATGTTTATGCACATTAGCTTATGCACATTTACCACTTTTTGTTGTTACTTTCCTCAGCAAAGAAAGCCATGTCAGGAACTTACCTGATCCTTCCTGTAAGTTCGAGTCTATCTGAAGCTGCACCTCCTTAGGAGTGTATAGGTGAAAAATATTTACTTATACTTTGTGAACAAAGATTAATGAGTCATGAAGAGGAGAACAAAGTTATGCCTAATCTTGCTGTGTAAAATATGCAAAATTGTTCAAGCATCTTTTTAATGAGTCTGGCATGCTTTAATCTTAAAGCTGCCACATACCTTAACTTTGACTCCAAAGAAACATCAGCCATTTATAACAAGCCCAGTTCTGCTCACATTTGCTGTAGTGGAAGAGTTGTTCATTTCAGGGCCAATGGGAATGGGTCCAGTCTAAAGAAACCTATGTCTAGGGTATAAATAAAAGCAATACAGAGCTGCGCTGAGCACTTGCCTTGATTCCAAAACGGTTTGACAGGTGTTGCACTCATAGGCAGAGAAAAGCTGATCTGAAGACTTGAATGTAGATAAATAAATAAGCTTATATAAAAATATACATCAGTAAATAAACAAGTATATGTAAATACATAAAATGTCAGTTCATTACCCCTGGCATATTTGTTTATCTAAGGCCCTGCACAGCAATTGCTGTATGCAATATTACCCACCACCTCTGGCTGGCATGGAAATTGTCCTGTATTTGTGGATGATGATTTTTCCTGAGTTGTACATGTGTTTGTCACAGTTGCTCTCATTATAACAGTGGACTGTGTCTATAAAAGAAATCCATCATCTCCTGGGAAATCAGGTTATACAAAATGCTGCTGCGTGTGTTTCTAGCAACACAGGCTGTTACAACCCTACTAGAGCTGTTGTCTGCTCTAGTCATACTTTCCCTAGATTACTTAGTCAAATTCAAGGTCTTAATTCCTTTCTTCAAAGCTTCCAGTGGTGTGGTCCTAACACATCCAAAGATTAGTCTGGCAGTGTAAAACAAAGACAGGATTTACAGCTCATCTCTTCAGGAACAAAGACAGATGGAAACTCCAGCATGAAGCTTTCTCTGAGGCAGCTGTAAAAACCTGTGGAACAAAACCAGAGGGATTAACGGCTGCTCCAAGTCTCAGCACTTCTCACTTCCAGTGACGTGAGAATATTTGGACTTGTCCTACATAAAACAACTCAGGGCAGTATGACCATTCAAACAAATGTATGGGCAATTATGTAAGAATCTAATGCAAAATAAATATCCACCTATCCTCAAAACCAAACACATATGTTATATACCTCTTTCAAGCTCAGTACATTTCTACAAGATACTTAGATACATTAAATAGTGAGTGTGCTATATGGTTATAGAATATAGGTTAATATCAAAAGCTTGTTACTGGAAGTTAATGAGCATCTTTTAATACATGATTTGTTGCCTTAGCTCTACTATCTACAGTACAGGTTAAATTTATTACTTTACTTACAGGCTTTTGTACATAAGTAAGTGAGCTCAGTTCTTCCCTTCCTTTGCATTTCATCTGTTCATTTACACATGCGTACAAAAACTGTAAACCTGGCTATTATGTTAGTATATGAGAGCCAAGGGAAGAGAGTAGAAGTACTCACCCGCCAGCTCATTATTTTCATTCCCAAGGAGGTTAACATTTAAAATGGCCCTCACCAGTCATAGAAAAATTGGGCTGACACCATCCCCCCCACCTTTTTAATAGGCACATCAATTGTATATTGTCATCACCTTGAGAAACACATATTGCGCATAAAGATGGGTACTGTAATTGTTCATTTAATTACGAATCTCTCAAGGCAAGGTTTCCACAATTGTAGTATGATTATTATACAAAACACCTTCAGCCAGTCAGCACTACCTGACTGGCAACAAACTGGTGTGTGAAAACCTCCATACTTGGTTTAGGCCAACAGCCCTTGGAGATTTCTGGGTCCATGTTAGGAACTGATTAGCAACACAGAGATGTGTACCTGAAAAAGACCTATGCAATCTTTAGGAAATGAATCAACATTTTCATTATGATGAACAACAAGCTTCCAACACTTCCACTTAATAATAGTGGCATAATGTATTTTGAACTTATCACCACAGGCTCAAGGTATTGATTACCAACAGAAATATGTTAAAAGAGTTTATGGGTCAGACTGAAGAGCGCACCAATCATGACTATTTAGAGTGCAATCTCACTTAAAGTAAAATGTATAATTGGTTACATGTGTTGAGATATCACGGGAACTGCTGCATTAAAAGAAGACAGAGGAACAGGTCTCCTCTTTGCTCAGTGTGTCTGTGTACCTTAGATCCTGTTCGAGTCGGTTTACCCCATTGCAGCAGAGTGAAGTGACTTGACAGTTATTTCAGTGTAATATAAAAATATTTTTGGTAGTATGAGGAACCCTGGGAACAGAGAAGAAGGTGTTTTGAGGCTAAAGAAGTCAGAGAAGTCAGAAGTCAGTCTCCTTGAGAAAGAAGCACAGTCTCAGAGCCCTTGTTTGGCTGTGGCATATTCCATCAGCCCTCTGAAAAGCTCTGGGAACAGGTTTTTCCTGTCTTGTACAGGGAAGATGGATACACAGGTTACTTTAACTGTCTTTGCTTCCACCATCTCTCCAAACACACTGACTGGAAAAGTACATAGGAAAACTGTTCTTCACAAAACTTCAAATACACAGCCTTTCAAGCCCACATTTTCTTTGGGAGTCTGAGTTTCCTGATGCTTTCCTGACAAGGACAGTAGCAGTAATATATTGCTTTGTTCTAGGCGACTGTTATGATCATAATTCTGCAAATCCTGTTAATTCTACTACAATATTGATGGGGATAAGCCTGGGGAAATGTAGTGACCTCTATAGTGTCCTTAAGCCTTTTCTTTCTTGCCCCCCTCCTTTTTTTTTTAGGAAGTGACAATGATCATACAGTGTCACACAGTAAGTTAATCTTAGGGCTTAGTACAATTTGAAATTGCCATAGATAAATCCATTATTCGTGGAAACAGAAGTACAGATAGATCAAGATGGTAAGAAACGAAGGTCTCTCTAGAATACCCAGGCACTTCTCAGCTTCAGATGCCACAGTCAGTTGATGTCTCGAGGACCAGTGTGGGAATTCACACCAGTTTGTCAACACAGAAAGTGCATGAATGTTCTTGTTTTGGAGAGAGAGAAAAGTCCCTGCATTTGGGGACCGTAAGCCAAGTGTTCTTCAACAAAACACAGTGACAGCTTGCTAGCAGAAGCAGTGGGCCTGGTGGAGCTCAGTGGGTGAGACACCAGGGCCTGTTTTGCACAGATCAGACAGAATCCATGCTTCTCCATCTTTTTAGCACCTGCCTGATTTCCTGTCTTAATCAGTTAATAATACTGTGTGTTTCACTGTAGTATATAGGGTACTCACACAATGATCTATTTTGCTTAATTTCCTGTTCAGTAACACCTCCCAGGTAGAAATTAATAAGACTAGATAATAGTAACAATGCTTTCTGGCTTTATCTGTCATAGATGGAAAGGGAGAGTGGTTTCTTAATGACGTGCCAAGCTGTGACAGTGAAAGAGCAGCAGTCTAACCAAATCAGCCGGGATAAAAGGGCTGTGCACATGAATTACAGCATGTATATTTGACAAAAGGGTTGTATTTCCTTCATGTTTTGAAACACATCTGCTATACTGTTCCTGTGCGACACCACCTCAACACTACAGCCTTAGTCCAAGCTCTGGAGTACAAAATTTTCTGGTTGAAAATAACTGCAGCTTGAGAGTCATGTAATGAATTATGCTTCAGTGAGCTCTGGACCCTCACAGCTCTTTCTCTGACTGAGTTAATTACTAACCTGGAAAAATATTTGAAATGCAGATTTGCAGGCAGTCATGCTAGCATAGGGAAGATGAGAGAAATTTATCTGTGATATGAACTATTAATCTATAGATCAGCCCAAACAATAACAAAAAAGGAGGAACATGTTAATTAAACTACATTGTAAAGCATTGACTCAGACAAGCATTTAAATTAACAGTTCAATTTGTTTTGACTTTATTTTGAGATGGGAAAAATATTTACCGCCTGAAGTTATTAACTCCCTCATGCATTTTTTGATGAAACGGGACAGTCCCACAAGTTGTTCTTTTCTCATTTCACTTCCCAGAGTTAAAATATTCTGTGACAGAGTGACTTTCCTCTGGGAGAAAAGCATATTGAGAAGGTAAGGTTTGTGCTTCTTAGACTTGGGTAAGTTTCAATTCCTTTATACTTAAAAATGGCATGAATTTGCATTCAGTGCTGCACACAGAAGCTGGTATTTCTAATGTGTAGTTTTGCAGATTCAGCTGCCCTGTTCACCGTTCATGAGAGAGAGGGCTAGGCTGCAAAATTCAGACAGATTGGAGGCAGGATCTTAACTTTGCCATTTATGGGAAGAACTATAGTGAGGTCAAGACTAGACCTTTGCTTTCTGTCTTATTCGAGCTCTTGTGAACCCCATGCGTGATATAGACTGAGACTCTTATACTTGGGAAATTGCTATATTTACGACCTCATCACCAGCAACATCACTTCCACAAACACCTGAGGATGATTGTTTTAAGTGATAATGAGTGATGAAAGAGTTTGAGGGAGCAAGGGATGCTGTACTAGGCTAAGAATTAAATTTTGAAAATGTGTTTTTTTAAGGGAACAGTCACTGTAATGTAGCCTCAGTAACGGAGCAGCACACGTGTGTGTATAAGTCTGTCCTTTAACTCTGAGTAGAAATTTCTGTCTACAATGCAGTTGAAGGGCAAAACTCAGAGGCTTTGTACAATACTGTCTTATGGAGCAAGACTTGTTTTTGTGACATATTTCTAGACCAATGTTTCTCTACATACACTGTTAGTTGCCCACCAGCAGGATTCCCCAGGTGTCAGTGAAATTGCCGAAAGATCCTCGCCTGTGGTCTCTGTGAGAGGCAATCTAGAGCAAAGAAATGCAATCTAACTACTATACCTCCGAAATTCACATTTTGCTGACAGATTTTTCAGTTTTTGCCAGCTGTCTGGCAAAACCCTATTACCTCATGGAACAGAGTTAAAGGTACTGAATATGTTGCGTGAATAGTTACAACACAAAGCAGGGGTTTGGAGCAAAAGAAATTTGCACATGACTGGAAACAACTGTAATTAGAAAAAATAACCTGGTGGTTGAGTGCTGAAGAATATATGCTACACTGATAGATAGATGGTATTGTCATACTCTGGGGACCAACATGGTGTTGATATCTTGTATTTTGCTCAAAACCTAGAACTAACTTTTCCTCAAAGCTCATGTCATTCATTGTTAGGTACCTAGCCAGATTGTAAGTGATTTTTGGCAAGCCTGCTAAACCTCACTTCAAAGCTTCTAGACGCGGTGCCTTTCAAAACCTCTTACTTCAACTGTCTCTTGCTGATTGTAAAAGGGGATAGAGAGTACCTGATCTTCCCAGCAGCATTTAGATGCAGCCAGCATACAGGCAGCAACAAAAAGTCTGCAGCAAAAGGGCGAGGGCCAATGGCCTCTAACTCCGTGCCAAGGGTGCCGAGTTTCGTGCATGCTCCTGGGTAGGTGCTGGCGTAGCTGCTGCCAGGACACAGAGATCAAAGCTGAGTCCTAGATCACATCCTGTCAGATGCTCTGCACACCCATATAAACAGTCAGCCCTTGCTCCAAATGCAAAAGAAACTAAAACATCAACAAAAAGACAGGTGGAGTGATTTGCCTAATTGTCATGATTTAAATTTCAATATCCCCAAAGGAGGTGACTGAAGACAGCACAGAATCAATTCTCCCTATCTGTTAAGTTCTCAACGTAAATCTTGAAAGCTTTTCCAAATTATTAAGACTTCTCGTTTGTTTGGGTTTAGCCATTTTTCTAGTATCCTGATACTGCCAGTAGTTTCATGAGCTCTTTTTCTAATACACTGGCAGGGAGTTCCCTGTACATTTGCCTATGAAGGGAGAAACGTTCATGCATGTTTGTGTCTAAGACTTCTTCAGTGTAAAAACATACTGGATCCAACCCCAATTCACTGCATTCCAATAAGAGAACTACCGCCCTGTAAGATGTGATCATGCAACCTGAACACAGATGTTTTAATGCAAAACATTTTCCTACTGTTTTTCATTTTCCTTATATTGAGTAGAAGCCTCCTCTATTTAACCTCAGAAACACTGAACATAATGGTAAACAGAAATTTATGAATGACTTTGTTGGCTATGGGTCTTTTTATAGGATTTCAGTCCCATTGGATCTTCATATTGCTTACTTTCATCAACCAGCTTTAGGTCAGAGGAACACGCTGGCATGATCTCAGCCAGTCATCATCCTGCTCTGTTTAAAGCACCTGGGGTGCCATCCATCAGAACAACTTCTACAGAGGAACAGCGGAGTGTGAATCTTGGCTACCGGCATCAAATAGGCAGCCACAGCCACAATGAACAACATAAAGAACCCCCTGCAACCTTTTAATTTTTTTTTCTTTGCTTTTGGTGAATGTCTTGCTATAAGGCAGAGAACACCAGTTGCTTCAGAGAGAGGAAGACCTAAGGCACCAGCAGTAGCTGGTGCTGCCCATCTAATTGCAGTTCAGACCATCTGCCTGCAGGAAAGACTTGGAAGTGGAAGGAAATGATGGTCTTACAGCTGCTGCCAGCAGGCGCCAGGTGGGTACCTGGCACAGGTGGGATCTCTGGCAGACGTACCCACCACCCGCCGCAGAAACTCACCTCCGCTCCCTCTCTGGCCAGCAAGTTCTCCTGGTGGAACAGCTTTCCTCTGTGTTGAAGCACACCGTTGACTCACGCAAGGTGTCCTCCCACCACCTGAGAGCACCGGTGCCAGGCTGTGACAGGCAGCAGGAGGCTCCAGGGGACTGGTATTGTGCCACTGAGTAAAACCAAGTTCTACTGACCAGCCACGGACCTCCAGCTGTGTTAGTTGCTGTACAGACTCAGTGTGTCTCTTCACTGCGGTCTCTATTCAACCTCTCCCTATAGATTTTTAAAACATAATCCTAAAAGCTGACACTATTTCTCCCACTGCAGTAATGGAGTATTTTTTAAATAGATGGATCTTCCTTTAACAATCAACACTTGAATTTCTGTACCTCTGAGAGTACCTCTTACTAATGCCACAATGTCCAGAAAACTTAGAAATGGCATAGACAGCCATGTGCTGGCTGCTGGCATTCGTTACTCCTGCATGGTTACCTTTTGTTCCCCACTTAAGTTATAAGGACTTGGGGCTTGGCTGATTTTTATATCAGTTAAAGCAAACCTTGTGTGATAGAAATGATTAATGGCTGTCAGTCCATAAGAAGCGTCTTGCAGATCACAGGTGAAAATGCAGGGATCATTGTGATGTTAATCGTCACAATTCTTTCACGTTTTGATTGGGATGCTGCACCTTGTAGACGTGGTCTTTGTGTGAATTGTTAACAACTTGTGGAAAAAATAAAATCCCAAACAAATAAAAAAATTCTGTGCATTTTTTCTTTAGATATGTATAAAAATAGGATTCCCATCTAATTTTCTAGGCATAGATTTAATGAAAGGCACTTAAGCAAATTGATTTTTTTTCTGCAAATATTTTTTGCAAATATTCCTGTTTGCGCTAGTAGATGGCCAGAGCAAACCAGCTTGACGTACGTGAAAGTGGTGAAGTAGTGCTTCTTGTTAGGGAAAATGTAAACAGCTTTAGGCCAGGGTCATTCTTTAGCTCATAGTGGAAAATTCTGCTTTTACTAAAAAGAATAAACAAATCAATTCTTTCTGGGCTGAAAAAGAATAAAAACCTTAAAAATAAGTAAAATAGGTAAAATTAGGTAAAAAAAAAGAGATCACAAGCAGATTTTTTTCACTTGTGAAGTTCTGAATTTGCAAAAAAAATGCTTGGAAATTTAGCAAGAACAATAACAAAAATTTGCAGTGTGTCAAGTTTATTTGAAAAATTTTTAAAACATATGAAATTTAGTT
The DNA here is from genome assembly GCA_013401315.1 of Balaeniceps rex. NCBI lineage: Eukaryota > Metazoa > Chordata > Aves > Pelecaniformes > Balaenicipitidae > Balaeniceps > Balaeniceps rex. Next base: position 14,348 of record VYZW01047733.1, read on the forward strand.
ATGAAAACAGAATTAACTTTTGACACCTTACTCTTCCTATCACATTTTAGGACCTGCTTTTTCACTTTGTTTACCAGCGATTAATGATATTTGATGTCATGATGTTTAATCTGTTTAAACCAATCCTGAACCCCTTGGCTTATTTCAGTGGGTGCATTTTTTAACACACACCACATAGGTGTGGCTTGGTAGGCAAATGGAGGCTCCAGAGAATTTCCCTGTCTTTTGTTATTTTCTTAATTGGGTTAGTGGGGTAATTAGAGTCCTGATATGACTGGTTTGAAATGTGTCTGACACCATTTGCGTGACCAGGGAAAAGATCAGAAACCCATGATGCACTTTGTCTAGGCATATATTCAACCACTCAGCTGAAAAATCCTTCTCCTTTTGAGGTGATTTGGCAGATATTTGGGATTCTAGAGGGAAAGACGGGCTGGTCAGCTCTGACACTGCTGGTGGGTCTGTGTGTCAGGGAGCAGCAGGAGTGGGCTGCTGCTCTGCAAGGGAAAGGGAGCCAGAAGCTGCAGTGTCTTAATCAGTGCATTATCTGTAACCCAGACAGTGATCTTCTGACGTAAACAGTGTAAGCTATATGAATAACACTAATATGGCATATTAATATTAAAATTATATATATACCATATACAGATGATAATACACATTAATAAAGGTAGAAGTGATAATCATAATAATAACTTGTTAACTATAAATGTGAAAGTACTATTTAACCGTCACTAATAATTAACTGAAATATATATGTAAAATAAGTATAGGAATAAATAAGATCATATATAGGTAATACATATGCATTGACTTCAACAGAGTCATGCCAATTACCTCAGTGTGTGAACAAAGGTACATAGTCAGAAAAGAGAATGAACAGTATACTGTGTCATGAGGAATATTTCCTTTTTCTTGTGCTTGTTCTGGGACACACTAGACTTGCAGAACTATAGTAAACCATCCATTTCTATGACCTTGATAGCTTTCATGCATAATGCCATAAAAGTATGTTCTTCACGCCGTTGTTCACGGCATTTAAAATAAGGCATCCTGGTACATATAAATTTTCCAAATATTGTTAAGTACTGTAAATGCTTTTATATTTAAATTGGAGTTGATGTTTTTTAAGTGTAATTACTGTGGAACATGCTTTAATTACACTACAATTTTGGAGAAGCTGCGCTTTATGTTGACAACAGCTTATAAAGTATTTGTACTCTTAGTTGCTCTAAAGTAGAGAATTCCTTAATTGTACGTTGAGTGCCTGTTTAATGACTGCACTCAATGTTGATCACGTAAAAAGCATTAAGTTTTTTTTGTTAGATGACTATACAGAAAATAGTTTTAAAAATGCAACTGAAGTTTTTCAGAGTGGTCTGGCTTTGGAAAAATTATTATTGTTACTGTTTATATTTGTTTTACTCAACCATAAATTCAGAACTGAATGTGTCACTGCAGGGAGATGAAACTTTACAAGCAGGTCGATAGAAAGAAGTTGGTGCTACCACTGGTAACAGCATACCTGCTGGGCGGATAATGAGGTACTTCACTTTGCAGCATTCCTGTTCAGACAGAAACCTGTCAGGAACACCAGCTTT
>VYZW01047758.1:1634-16615 GCA_013401315.1 Balaeniceps rex
GTTGTAGAAACAAACTGAATAAAATGCCCTTATGGAATGACACCACATTTAAGGAGGCAGGCAAGAGTGGAATGTTCAGGTTTTTTCTGGTGTTCTTTAAGCAGCTCTAAAGCTACAGTAAAAAACCATTCTGCCTCCTCTTTGCTTCCTGACTGTGTTAGAGCTAAAGCCACAAAGTGCTAGCACAAGATCTACTGACTCCAGATTTTCAGTTCAGCTGATCAGAATACGTGACAATAGTTTATAGCAGTTGGTGTTCTCTCTTCCCCCTTAAGCACACGATGTTGTGCTTGTGCCTTCTTCATTTATGCCATCCTTCAATTTTAAAATAATAAGGTTTATTGTTTTAAAATACCTTGATTTCTTTGATTATAACGTAATGTCTTAATAATCTGTTTAGGTCTCAGCTTTTGGAGGAGGGGGGGATTTTAATGTGCCCTGAACTTCACCGCTTATAAAATAGGAACAATAATATTTCACTGTCCAAAAAGTATGTTCACATCTTGCCAATATTTGTAAGGCACTTTGAACATTTACAGTTGGAAAATGTGGGTAGAATCATTAATTTTGCCTTCACTTAAATATTGAATCATTAATTTTGCCTTACACACTTAAACAGTGTGCAAGTATTTGCTGTATTGCTCTGCAAGCTGCACCCCCTGAATTAGCAAAGTATCTTAATAGTAAACATGGACAGTAATAGTAACATGGATATCTTAATAATAATCTTAATAATAACATAGCAATCTTAATAGTAACATGGATATTTTCTAGCAACTAGAGCAGTAACTTAAATGGAAAATTAATACTAAGAATATACATTAAATCTTTCTCTTCAGAGCTGTAAGATGTTTGGGACAAGGTTCATACTTTCCTCTCTGTGCATTGCCTAATTTGTTGCACTTGTGCAGAAACAAATAATGAGCAAGGACATATCAGTTAGGGCCAGATGGAAACATAAGGAGCTCTGTATCATGGTACCGTCAGCTCTCTTCAGACAACCACAAAGTGCTCCTCAACCCCTGTTTTCAAAGCTTTTATGTTAACTAATATTTCCAGTACAAGTCTTACACTGGAAAAACCTACTGGCTTATGTAGTCCATTTCTTTGAAGGAAATATCTCTACATAATAAATTTTAACAATTCTTCAGTAGAAAACAAGCAAATCAATGTCATAACTGCATGCTCAGGGAAACAGCTATAATAATTTCACCACCGTTATATGCAATAAAAGATAAAGTATCAGAGCTTATTGTTTGGCAGGAAATATTTATTCACAGAAAACTGCACAGGCCCAATGTCTTCAGCTGACTACAATTTTTATTCACAGTTAATCCACTCCAGCAAAGTGAAAGGCCTGAAAAATATGCATGCATTGAAGGCCTCCCTCCCTTTTAAAGTCCCTTACCTTGACAGAGTGTCTTAATGCAGCCTTAGCTTAAGTGAGGTTCAGTCCCTTAGGCCTGCGCAAGGGCCATTCCCGTTTGTCAGGGCTTTAAACCCAAGTTTTCAAAGGGATAGATGATCACATTCACAGTGTAAGGAAGCACAGACAGACCTGCAATAATTACACTAATGCTGTAATAGGAAAAATTGCATGAAGGGCACATACAAAATGTATTCTTATTGCTTTGTAACATTTTGATTACTAACGAGACTGTTCATTTGGAAAAATAAACTGTGAAGACAAGGCTTAGAGATATATTTCAATGACATATTGGTTCAGTCGTGAGGCATGTTTTGCTACTTAGCCAACAATTACAATTCTTGTTAATATACAGTAATCAGAATCTGAATTTTATACTTATTAATTGGAATGCAAAGCTTAAAAATAGATAAAGGATCCTTCTTCTGGTGTAATTGTGCCTACCAAGACATGCATATGATTATCCTTGGTAAGTTTATAAAATGTGAACTTCATTAAAAGTAATCTGATTAAATTGTGACATTAATTATACTCAGCAGAAGGCATCAAACTAGGAGTTTCTATGCATGTTAATGAGCGATACATCCTGTACCCTTGCTCACCAAAGTTAAACAAGTTGCACATTCTGTACCTCAATATTGCAGTACAGTCTTGGTCTACTGAACATTTAAAGGATCTGTCAGAACCTTTTGAATTGTATTTACTCATCCTGTAAGATAAAATAAGAGCTACAAAGCTTTAATGAAAACATCCTTAAAACTGAAATAATAAGTCAAATATAGGTAGATTAGAAAACTATACATTTACTTTCATGGTAAAGGACTAACCTTAATTTTCCAATTCAACTTAAAGAACTAATACACTTAAAATAATTAATTTCTAGTGCTGAAAGAAGGTCACTGAAATAAGAATGAGCCAGCACAGTCAATGAATCTGCTCTGGATCTTTTCTTTTTCTTGTGGCCAGGCGGACTGTACTATATACTTACTTCAGTAGTAGATCTTGAAGTAGCACAGTATTAGACCTTCAATGATCTGCTGTATCAATAGATGTGATGAAAAGCTGCTTTTCTTTATTTAATGCAAAGAATGGAGTATGGAATATGCTGAGGATTTTTTCTTTTCAGGAAAAAAGATTGAGTTATGACTGTCCTCTGATGATTTCATACTATCTGAGGAGTCCTTTCTTTTGGGAAGTTTTCTGAAGCAGTCTTTGGATTACTGTAGAAGCATGAAAAGGACAAAGCAAGCCAAGAAAATCTCTTTTTGTGTTGCTTTCTCATGGCTGTGCCTTCCATTCTGAGACACCTGGCAATTAAGACCTAAGCCAAACCCCTGCAAAGATACTGAGGCGCCTACGTGCTCTGAGAATCTTTTCTGTCAACATGAATAGAAATGACACCTGAACTCTTTATTAAGAGAATAAAGTGGAGATTGTGTTCTGTCTCCATTTCTCTAAGCAAAATGGCCTCACTTGCCTCAGGCCTTCTATGCCCTTAGAAGGAAATTCTTTAGTTTTCACATTCACTGACTTATTGCTCCTAGCACACTTGACATGTCTGTGCATGTTACTGCTGCTTCTGCATCATACAGCTGCACCATGTATACCTTTATGTGTACCTTTATGTATACCTTTTATTCCTGTTGAACAATTCTTCCTACAGCTTAACAAGATCTTTCTTGATGTTTTTAGCATTTAGATTTCCTATTTTAGTCTTCTTGGGTTAAGAGGCTGTCATATTCCAAATTGGGAGGTCATTATCCCACTCATTGATGGGGCTGGAGTTCATTGGCATTGAATGTAGTTTGGGTATAAGAAAATGTATATGGATATGTGGGGAAATTGTGGGTTCCTCATAAGTGGAGGTTTTCAAGAACAGGTTAGAGAAATGACTGTCAGGTATGATCCAGTAACACTTGCTCCAGAGGTGTGATGGAAAGCAGTGCAAGGGGCGGACTGCATGATCTCAGATTTCCTCTCACCCTACACTTCTGTGAGCTATGTGCTCTCTTGAAGCTAATTATTTTACAGAGACTCAATAATTATTTATCTACAGAGTTGTCCAGTACAGCAAATCTCATGTCTTACTGGGCAATCCTTATACGATCAGGTAAATTCTGTTACTGATTAAAATTTTATGTGTCTGGACTACTTTCATTACATTCTAAGGATTTATTCAGCATTACATAGCTGCAATGTTAGCTGTTCGGATACATGCACACACATGTGCATAGAGCTATGTCCTAACGTGAACATAATATCCTTACAAGAAAGCCTCTAAGAAAATGTTAGCCACTTATTTCTGACATATTTTGAATTTCCATGTCCATATCCAGCACTGTCAATCTTAGAGTCAGCTAAACTCAGCAGAGCAGGAAAAATCTCTCCTTCTCCCCTTCCCTTTGAGCATTGTAATTCAAATGAACCCAGCAGAAGAGAAGACATTTTATACTGTACACGAAGCCATCCAAGTCATCAGCAAAGGGGAAAACTGCTTTCTTGACAATGTGATTTTTTACCAGGGTGCTTGGTTTAGACTTGTACTTTTCTTTCTTCTTCAGACATCTGCCAGCTTATCCCAGAAAGAGACTGAGAAATGACAAGAGGAGAAAGAATACATTTTAAATCTGAAACCTGTCATTGGTACAGCACTTTTCATAAACTGGACACTTCGAAGCAGGAGATGTATATTTGTACAAGTTTATATAATACCTAGCATAATAGGCCTTTAATTTTCAGTGAGGCCTCTGAACTATTGCATTATAAATATTTAAGACTCGTGTAGCTGTGTCTCCATCTCTGTGTACTTTGTCTTTAAATCTCTGGGAAATGCTGCTGTTTATCATACCCAGAAGCCGGTTAATGCTGGTGTCAGGGTGGCCTGTAGGGCAGGAGGCTCTCTCTGCCTTCTCTCATAGATAATTTACTGCTGCGTTTTCTCATTCAGCCCTTCTCTTAACAGAAAAGGGGACACAGGGGGAACTTCTTCAGCTGTAAAGAATGGATTTGTTTTAGCTGCATGAAAGCACAGTCTCCAGAAGGGTAAGAAGTCCTGTTTAAAGTTGCAGGGGAGTATCCACACCATCAAGTTGGGTGTCTGGATGTCGAGCACAGGCTCCTTGTGTAATGCGCAGAGCATCCAGAGAGTAATTCAGTGCACTTTAAAAAAATATGAGTGCTTTGGATTTATGTTGTACTGAGGATTTCAGCTGTAAAAACTACAAATGCATGCTGTCTCTCTCTTATCGTCCTTTCTCTTCCTACCACTTTCCTCTAGGTGACGGTTTTGGACGGTTCTTGATCCTGTTTGTAAAAGCCGCACAAAAGGTGCCCAGTGAGTCTGCTGCACCAGGGAGACTGGGCTTTTGGCACACAAGGACAGCTGTGGCAGACTTCACAGCATCACAGAAGGGCTGAGGTGGGAAGGCACCTCTGGAGATTGTCTGGTCCAGCCCGTCTGCTCTGACCAGGGTCACTCAGAGCAGGGTGCTCAGGGCCATGTCCTGTCAGGTTTTGAATATCTCCAAGGATGGACTCTACAGCCTCTCTGGGCAACCTGTGCCAGTGCTCATTTACAAGTGAAATTACTGAATCTATCCTCATGCAACTATTAAACCTATCCACATTAGATAAAACAAAACATCTAACATATGCCTATATTACACTTTCTACAAGCTCTATATTAAAAAAAAAGAAAAAAGTGCTCATTAGTTCTTGCAGAAAAGCAGCAATATTAGAGTACTGTTGTATACAATGCAACAAAGCAGCACCCAAAGATAGTCAAGTGACATGCTTGGTTTGAAGCAAACAAAAAGGAAGTACAAGTCCTTTGCTGGGGATTCATTTGGATAAGTGTACTTTAAAAGATAAGCAGATGCTCCAGCAGTGGCATAAAAATAATTTTATGTAAAACCCATACAAGCTGCTTTTGTCACAAAATTAATTGCCTTCAAAGCAATGTTTGTTGTATTTCCCACAGGTGAAGTAATGCTTGAAGCTATTATTTGGGGCACAATTTTGGTAATCAAATAAGGCTTTTCTTATTCAAAGTAATGTTTGAATTCTCATTTCCACTCTTTATAACCCTTTGGTAGTTTTGGTAGCCTTTGAAAGGCAACAGACTACATTTAAAGTAAATTTAAAATCACTTCATACTACTAAAGTGTCATAGTAAGGATTCTGTAAGAATGAGAATGAAGGCTTAAATGTTCATGGCAAAGTTATTTCTCTGACAAAAATTTTTAGCGGAACACAGGAAATAAAGGAATACAACTGAGACAGCACATCAACAGCGTTAGAGCCTTGCATTGCAAGGCAAAGGATCCAGGTTTTTCCTTTGTTGTTCTGTTGGTCATATGTGCAACATTCAGCATGGTCTTTCCTTCCAGAGGTAAGAAGGAGAGAAAAGTAAAATGGAGAATGGACTCACTTGTAAGGCACTGAGCTCTCTGAGGGACAATAAAATAGAGATTATGTGATGTCATTAACTGGTTTTTACTTTTATATATTATTTATTGTCCATGTTTCTGATACAAAGATTTTACACACAGTGCACATTTGCAAATTCACTATAGGTTTCATGAAACTGTTTAGTTGTTTTGAGCTATGACCCTGTTAAACTGAGATGTTTAAGTAAACCCAATTCTAACACGTTCTGAATTTTTCTCTTTTCTTCTGATCCATTTGCTGTGGGATCTGCTTTATAACTAAAAACTATGAGGACAGCACTGTTTGGCTACATTCTACCGAAGCAACTAGGATGAGATATCTGGGAAATGCTGGTCATATCCACTTGTGTACTTTTTTTTTATTATTATCATGCATAGCATGTAGATAAGACTTCCAAGGATATATTCATATACTTGAATATTTGCTTTTATATATATATATATATATGTATATATATATATATATATAAAATATTATCCTAAAATGTTAAAAATTTACTGTCACTTTTTGGTACTCCAGGGGCAGATTATTCAAGTCACACATCAACAATTGCACTTGCAGGGTTAGCCACTGTGATTTCACGAGCCATTTGAAAGCAGAAAGGTGGTGTCTGCAAAGTGCTTCAGTTGCATATGTATAGGTATTATAGATATTATATATGCATATACATAGTAAATATATCTACATATACACATATTCTATTTATATGTGTTTGTATATATGTATGTGTATATATGCACACTGTGATGAGAACATTGCTTCCTCAGAGACTGCCACATTCTCTAGTAAAAAATTACCTCTTTTGCCACCTCTCTTAGTTAATTACAGAATTTGCATATTTGATAGCTGATAAAATTTATAGAGTATTTCTAGACTAGAGAATTTCTAGACTTTGCGTAGCTTAATTTACATGTGCTTCATGTTACCTATGTTGTATTGGAATGGAATACTAGGATGGGAATAGGGCAAATTAAAACACATTAAATTTAATATAACTGAAAATATGTACACTCTTTGTACAACAAATAATTAGTCAGTGAAATTGCTTGTCAGAAGATACTGTGGATAATTGCCTAATAGGATGAAAACAATTGGATATATATGACTAATTGTAGTATCATGCATAATTGCATTAGCAAAGCTGGAAATGTATAATGGATATCAATACTCTTGATGTGGGATCAAATATAAGCTTACCCATTCAACAGAGTAGGAAGAAATATTCCCCACAGACATGCTATTGCATAGTCATCAATTATGTGTTGGAGAGGCATAGACTTTAAGGCCAGGAGGGATTGTCTGATTATGTCATCTGACCTTTGAATAAATGCATACAGCAGAATTCCGTTAAATCATTCCTGACTCAGCCCTTAGTTGCCAGCTATATTTTAGAAAGATGGTGAACATTTTCATGCCTTTGCTTTCAATATTAATTTTTCTGGTTTCAGATTCCAGCTTCTTATTGGATGCTTGCTGGAGCCCATTTCTTGTTATGATTTTATTTGGGGAGAATAAAGAATCTTTTCTACTTCCAGCTCAGGTCGTTTCTATGGCTATGATGTAGACATCTTTTAACATCATCTTTGTTAAGCTGTACAGCTGTAGTGGTTGGATCTTTTGGACCCAATAAAATATCCAAAGTTAAATATATATATATATATATGAATTTATATTTATNATTAGCAGTTTATATGTTTGTGAATCAGTAAAATCTTTAAATCTAAGATTCAGATTTTAAGCTGGTTTGTGAGCTCTCTGTTAAAGAGCTCTTTAACTCTAATGCTTGCTTAAATAATTTTGATACATTTCGATACAATATTGTCTTTTTTCCAATTTTAAAATGTCGGTTGCTTAGCAATAGGGGAAAATCATTACACTGGGGAAAACCTACTTCTTTTATCATTTAGAAGAAAAACAGAGAAGGCTACTTCAACAATTTAATAAAAATAGTCCAAATCAGTATTACAGATTTAAACATTTGTTTCTCCCTATACTATGTAATCCAGTCACCAGGTCAGTTTTGAAGCTCTTTTCAAGATGTCTTTCAGTTTGTCAGCAATTTTTAAGGATTGATACCAGAATTGGACAAATTATTTGACTGATAATTTCACCAGTCTTCCTAACACTCCTGCTCCACTTCTCCACTTCCATCTGATGGTCTTCTGTCTATAAAATGAATTTTTCCGCTCTTAGCATTTATTCTGTATTGTGAGGAATTTTTTTTTTGTTGCAAATGTTCAATGGTGGCATATTATTTTCCATCTGCAGATAAAGATCACACAAGTGCTTGTCAATATGGACTGTAGGTCTGACCTGTTGGTATACAGTATTCCACATCTGTGAAAGGTTTGTTATTAACTAGTAGGAATCATAGAATCACAGAATCATAGAATCATAGAATGATAGAATGCTTTGGGTTGGAAGGGACCTTTAGAGGTCATCTAGTCCAACCCCCCTGCAGTGAGCAGGGACATCTTCAACTAGATCAGGTTGCTCAGAGCCCCGTCCAACCTGACCTTGAATGTTTCCAGGGATGGGGCCTCCACTACCTCTCTGGGCAACCCGTTCCAGTGCTTCACCACCCTCATTGTAAAAAATTTTTTCCTTATATCTAGCCTAAATCTACCCTCCTTTAGTTTAAAACCATTACCCCTTGTCCTGTCACCACAGGCCTTGCTAAAAAGACTGTCCCCATCTTTCCTATGGGCCCCCTTTAAGTACTGAAAGGCCGCAATAAGGTCTCCCCGCAGCCTTCTCTTCTCTAGGCTGAACAGCCCCAACTCTCTCAGCCTGTCCTCGTAGGAGAGGTGCTCCAGCCCTCGGATCATTTTTGTGGCCCTCTTCGGGACCCACTCCAACAGGTCTGTGTCCTTATTGTGGTGCGGGCTCTAGAGGTGGAAGCAGTACTCCAGGTGAGGTCTCACCAGAGCAGAGCAGAGCAGAGGGGCAGAATCACCTCCCTCAACCTGCTGGCCACGCTTCTTTTGATGCAGCCCAGGATACGGTTGGCCTTCTGGGCTGCAAGCGCACACTGTTGGCTCATGTCCAGCTTTTCTTCCACCAGTACCCCCAAGTCCTTCTCTGCAGGGCTGCTCTCAACCCCCTCATCTCCCAGCCTGTATTGATATCGGGGAAAAGGAAAGGTGTGGCGACTCACTGGCAGTGAGTCAGAAATGTCCTTCTAAAAATATGAAAGGTCTAGTCATTACCTTAGTCTCAATAATTTAATCTTTCAACAGAAGTATATTTGGTTTAAAATTGTAAGATATGTTCAAGGCATTTTCAGGAAGAATTTTTTTTTCCAAAGTCCTTTTGTTTCTCAGTGTATAATGTGAATAGGAGACTTTCATAAAAATGACAGGAAGTGATACAAAATCTTTGAGAGTTTCCTGTCCTTAGAAGTCTTATTTCTGTCTGTAAAGGAAGTTAGATATATTTTTGCATATCTTAAGGAAAACATACTATTTTCATACCATCAGCATTTGTTCAGCTATAATTAAGATTGTGTCAGAAATTAGTAGCTCATAAAGTGACAAAGATCTATTCACTTCTCAACAGAGATTTGCAAGTGGTATTTCAACTAACATATTTTAAGAACTATTTCCCAAAAAAAGAAAAGAATAATTTTTCTAATTACACAGTGTTTCATCCTCAGAGATTTCAGGGTACCAATCACGAAGCTGCGTATAAAACATAGCTCTTTCTACAGCAGCACTATAGCTCAGAAAGAGTGACATATTCAGCTGAGTATTGGACAGAGTTTTATTCATACTAAGCATGTTCAGATATAGATATAAAACATCTTTAAAAATCCACCTAGGTAGATATCTACCTTGTTCTAAACAGGAAATAGATACACTCTTTTGAAAATTCAGCTCTAGGGATTCATCGCAGTGTCCTTACATCCTTATTTGTCCCTCTGCTCTCAGTTAATCTAGGATATGTAATGACTCACTCAAAGAAATTATTTGTTCAGACTCCCTTTAAATAAGCTCATGTAATGTGGTCTTGCAGAAACAGGTCTATCCTCTTGAAGAGAAATACTCGTTCTGCTGAAGTATGTGCACATCTCCTGTTGGACCAGGCCTCCAAGAGGTGTGATTTGAATTTGATATCTCTGCTTTATATTTTTTCTCCCTTTTTCATCTTTACTAATATCATTTTTTCTTCCATATTCTGTGTACAGTTCTGTTGTTTCCACTTGATTTGATTTTCTGTCTGCAAAGAAAATGTAAAGTATCACTGAAATTTTGAGAAGACAGAACTGAGTAGTAGGTATGATGGATCAGGATGCTTGCCTGATTTTTTCTATTTTTGTTTGGCTTATGACCGAAATTTGAAAAGCTGAACTACACAGAAAAAGTTAAAAATCTTTATTTGAAAATAAATAATTTCATTATAGAAGTGGCTAACATTTTTTTACACAGACCAGCTTTTTTTTTTTTTTGTCAAACCATAGAACTTTCTTCTAAACTGCAACCTTTGTCTTGAGTTCTTGACTACAAAGATCTTTAGGGTGTTTTAGCTTTTTCATTTACTTTGAACCAAATGTACAGAAGTTTCCCCCCACTGTCAACTGTCATTTCTTCATACAGGTCTGCTATGAAATACTTGAAATGTCTTTTCTATGCACATTGAGATCCCTTGGCATAGGAGAGCACTGTATGACTCGAAACTGGCACTGAATTTTACTTACAGAAGAAACTCTTATTACTATGATCTTTTAGCAAACATGCCATGAACACTTGTAGTTGCCTTTTGTTTTTCCCCAAATGCCCCTAAAGATAAGAATTGGAATATTTTTATATAGGCTTGTTCTTTGGAGCTTTATCTAACATACTGCTAAAGGTGCACGGTAAAAAAGGACAAAAACTTTGCTGCAGCAGAATTAAAACATATGCTAATATAACATAACAGGTTGCTTAAACTTCCCAAAGGGAGGGATCCAGAGCTGCCTGAAACTTCATCCGTAAGCCTCTGTGCTGCTGTAGATGCCACTTGTGAGTTATTTTACATATCCTGTATTATTTATGTAGATTTAAGTGATGGATGATGACATATTTAGCTTCAGCCTGATTGCTTTGTAAAGCAAATTTTTCTTAGAGAATATCAAGCAAAGGCATGGGTAAGTGGCTGACTAACACCAGGTGGAGTATTTGAAATGTGTGACTTATGCAAGTCAGATGGAGGAGGAAAATCTGGTCTCTCCCACCTTGAAAAAGAAAAGAAGTTTGCTTACATACTCCTTGGTCTTCCACTTTCTACTCATGCTCTGGGCTTTGGCTTTCAAGCTTGGTCCAATTGGTTGAAGGCTGCTATGTCATGAAATACATTGAATTTGAGAGTTTAAGTTTTCTAAATTCTTGGTAATTAGTTATAGGTGGCAGAATTTGTGTCTTCAAGATATTTTTCATTTTTTTCAGTCCCTATTTTGTTTTCCTTAGTCTTTTCTTTAGCTCTGTAAAGCTCAGACATTATAAAAAAAAAAAAAAGAAGGCAAGTTTTTGGGTCATAAAAATGTGAAAAACCAACAAAGGAATGGAGAGAATGAAGGTGGAGTATCTTTCTCCTTTTTTTTTTTTTCATTTCTCTATATCAAACACACAGATAGCTATCTATCAATCATAATAAAAACTGAATCCTCAGAGACAGGTATCTTAGAATAATTAATAATCCAGAAAGGAGGACAGCACTGAGAAGCTATTAAGTGCATTAGAATACTCCTTGGTTATTTTTACCTGTTTTAGACAAACACATCCAAGGATTGCTATAACATGTAGAGATGTTCAGCTGCAGGTACTCCTGTGAGGAGACAGAAAGTATTGTCTCTCTGTATATGCAAGGCTAATAACAGACATGGAGCTTGTTAAAGAAAATGGAGTATCTGTAGTTTTCCTATGCCACACATGCTTAGAAGGTAACTGGCGTAATTGTTTAACCTTGATTTCTTTAAAGACAAAAAGGCTCAATAGGATCCTTTGGTTACATCTTGTGCTAACTGATGTCTTTTTTATCAGATATTTAAAATGAAATACTGATCAGTGGACTAATCTTGGTATCTGTTTGTTTACATTTATACATCCTTTAATTGTTTCCAAAAGCATTTCACAGGTATTCAATTCCTTTTTGATTGGAGGCATCAATGTTTGAAAATAAAGCACTGGCATTTTATGAGCAGTTCATCTGTAACCCAAATGGGTAATAGATCTTTTTTAAAGATAAACCTTTAAATTTTAATTTACATCAAAAGAGATCAGAGGTTACAAGTTGTAATAATTATGAAAGAAATAATTCATACATTAAGTCTGTATTGGTACTCTGCTAGTCTAGTGTAAAAGACTTCGTATTTGATAAAGAACTTTTTCTGTTGTTGTTGCAAAGATAAGGTACAAAGATACTTCAGGTTGATGTTAAATTAAAATAACTTGTATGCAAAAATTATTGATAAGAGACAATAGATGCTACAGAGAAATTGTTACCATATAGGCATACAAACTTAATTTATGCAAGTTATATATATTCTTGTGATTGATCATCTTCAGGGGAGTACCTAACTCGATGCCCTGATGCTGTATAAAAATTAATTAAAGGTATTATTTAGCTTTTGGGCTATCAGCAGAAAAAAACCTCTAGAATTTCAGTGAGAAGTCCACAAACTGCTCAGTAGAAACCCATCTCTTTTTCACCAATGCTAGCTACACCATTCACAGGAATGAACAGAAAATCTCTTATCCTTCTTTTACCAGGAAAAAACTTATAATATCTGGCAAATCTTGATGAAATTAGTTCACAGAAAAGTAGGCATGTCAGGTTTCTCTGGACAGATCAAGCTACAACCAAAAAGGCTCAGTCAGCTCCATATTGTTAAGTGCCTGTACTGCTAGGTTGTGGGTTTTTTTTAATATATATCTTTGTTTGAAAGACACTTTCAAATTTTGTTTCTTTGCTTTCATTCATAGTTATATAAGTTATATATAGTTAAGAGACACATCCAATTGAGGCAAGTATTCTCTGCTCCCAAGAATGCTCTTCGTGTACCTCAAACCCTGACCACTAAAGAGAGTTCTTAATCTTGACGTTCAGGTTCAATTTTTTTTTTTTTTTTTTTTTTGGAGGGGGTCCAGATTTGTATGAATGAAGACTGTGCTTGCTTTGGCTCTCCCCACAGCAAGCAGAGGTGAGTGCAGCAGGGCAGTGGTCATTCTCAGATCAGACTGGCATCACCGATAAAGCACCCTCCTTGGGACAAAGTAGTGTCACTCCGTCACACTGCTTTGCAGAGCTGCATCTGGTGAAATGTGGTTTGTACATGTGTGTACACTAGTGCCCATGCTCAAGGACAAGTTCTTACCAGCTGGATTCAGGAAAGTGTTCCTTTCCGTTTCTTTGTTAATATTTCCATTAGTTGACTTAGGCTTTCGAATACCAAATTTACATTATGAATAGTATGCTTTTCCTACTATGTTATAGACATACTGCTCCATTTTTAACTAAATAGAAATAACTGCTAATGGATTTGTAAAAAAAGGAGGGTGTGGGGGAGTCTGAATAAATGTGAAGAATTAAAAGAAGCTGAATTTATTCCAAATCCCACCAAAGTTTCCCCTGAATGCAACAGGACTAGCTCGTGGTCTTGAACATTATAGCACAATGAACATAACCTTTTTTTGTTAAATGACTTTGTTCCCTTTTTCCTGAATCATATTAAAAACATTGTTTTTCCTTGAGCTTTGCTTCGAAGCTGGTTGTTCTAAGTTGTCAGAGATAACTACTGTTCTTGAATCCTGTCTGGCAGCACAGTAACAGTGATATGCTTTTTGCACAAATGCAATCCATCCCTTTCAGATAAATAAGGACTCTGAAGGTGCCTTAAGAGTTTGTTGTCTCCAGACCATTATTCACTTTAGAAAATGTATGTTCAGTATAAATTATTTCTTGTGGGACCATGGCACCAATTCCTGATGCTGATAAATGGTAACTGATTGATATCAGTAATCTATTAATTTTAAACAGATTCCATCATTTTACAAATTTAAGAGAAAAAAATAGTCTACTGATCGAAGTTCAGCTTGAAATAGATTTTCCAAATGGGATGCAATGCTCAAAGGATGAATAATAATGCTATACACATACATTACACGCAATGTTTTTGAAGAAAATTGCCCATGTTGCACACAAATCCTAATTAGGAACCTTTCAGGGTTTATTCATTATGCTGTTTCATAAATGCCCATAAAACTAAGGAGTTTTCAGTTTCCAGTAACTCAACGTGTGCGATTTCTCATTACAGATGTAACTCAGAAGGAACATTCACTTTGTTCCTGTCATGACTCCACCATCAGAAGATGTTGGGGTTCATCATGAAAACTACTTAATGGTAGGAGACTAATCCTCTTATGAAACAAAATCAGTCCCCACATTGCAGTCAGGAACAGATCTGAACTGCTGGTTGCTTAGCAGGAACTGTCTAAAACTTTAGAATTATTTTCAGCCTCTAGGAGCTCCTTAATTTAAGGAATAAATTTAAGCCAGCAAAATCTCATAGTAGCTGCAGATAGAAAGCCATGTGGCTTGGAAACTCAGCAAGAAAGGTTGAGAAATGGATGAGGAAATAGCATTTTGATGGCATTGAAACACCTGTAAAGGCAAAGCTCTGGCTTGGAGAAAGGGAAAAATCTTCAAACAGTAAGCAAATGCCCCAAGAAAAAGATGCCATCTTTTATACTGTGCTGGTGATACCTCATGTGACTTCTTTGATTCACAAATGAACATTTGACAAGCAAAGACTTAGCTTCATCCACTTCCCTCAGCCCTTCCTCCCACCTGTTGGTAGTACCATGCTTCTCTCTTTGGGCAAAGTTTTCTCTATTCCCCTTTAGACCAGAGGACTGTATCTTTTGTCCTATAATGAGCTGCTACCTATACCTTCTCTGAGACAACACCACTGAAGAGCCAGGAACTATCTATTAAATAAATAAGCAAGTGGCTTCCATATTACAGTGCAGCTGCTTGTCCTGAGCCAGCAAAAAAAGAACTGCAGTGTATTTAGGAGACTAAGTTCAGAACAGATTTTTCTGTTCAGATTGCAGATGTTTGGGAATAAATA
>VYZW01047807.1:0-16604 GCA_013401315.1 Balaeniceps rex
TTGGCTCATGTCCAGCTTTTCATCCATCAGTACCCCCAGCCCTGCCCTTCTCTGCAGGGCTGCTCTCAATCCCTTCATCCCCCAGCCTGTATTGATATCAGGGGTTGCCCCGAAATCTGATCTTTGATAGCCCTTCTGACCCATAGCTAACCACAACGATGAGTTTGTAGTGGATACTTCTTGTCTGCTAGGTCTGAAGATAGGAAAATGTTCTTGTCTTTATGACTTTGGATGTTATTTTAATGTGTTTTATTTGGATGTAATTTAGGTAATGTAAGGGTTTTTTTTCCTTTCGCTGTTAAATACTTTGAGAGGTAGGAATTACCTCTTTTCAATCAAGGTTCTAAACTCCCTTCTTCTGGTGACTCTGACACTTCCCTGATTTTTTTTTTTTTTTTTTTTTTTTTTTTGTCTGTCTGGACCACCTGTGAAAATGGATTTAATTTCTACTTGTGCTCTGAACTGATTGGATGCAAGCCAGCTTAAGACAAGAAGCCAAGTTGCCTTGCCATCAGGCTTGTCAGCTGAATCTCAGCCGCATCTGATCTGTCCAAATGGCTACTGGGTTAAATTGACTTTTCTGGTCTGTTCAGGGTACAGATGAAACGTGAACTTGGCACTGTTTGTAGCTTCCTGCATATATGTTTAGGTCATGCATGCTTAAACCCAGGAAAACAAAGCTCATCTGCAGTCCAAAGCTTTCTTTTTTCCATTCAAATGTTCCCTCCTTGTTCATTTTTCTTTGCTATAACTGTTCGATGGTAAAGTTTTTGACTGATTGTTTTAGAATAACCTAGCTTCCTCCAAACTTTTGGTGAAAACTGCTTTCTTATAATAGTAAAAACTTTTCAACTCCAATTAGTACATGAGTTTTAAGGTAGTCTTTTTTTTTTTTTATGCAACAATGATAGCAGCTCCTTGAAGTTACTTATGTATACACCTACAACAAGCTGTACAACGCTTCTGCATACATACTAAATGTGCTACAAACAACCCAGTAAATGTGTGAACAATCAATTCTTGGGAAAGTATTACATAACAAATCCCATTACAACATCAGAATTAATATCAGAATGTAAATGCAAGGCATGGCTGTAATCTGAGCACCCTTAAACAGGTTAATTTTTGTTTAATGCCTGAAAATGTGCATTACTGTAAATTTGCCTCTTCTATCAGCTACACGTAGAACAAGATAGTTACTCATTTTTCTGTAGATAGGTTCTTTTTCTTAACCATTTTAAAATTACTCCTTTCTGCAGGCCTTTTCTTGATATGGTCTATAATGCACTGGACTGTGCTGAAGATGATTACTATGCCCTCTTTGTGCTCTGTCTTCTATATGCAATGTCACACAACAAGGGTAAGCAATTTTTGCTGTTTCCAGAGAAAACTATATGAGACGTGGTTTTAGACAGGCACGATCTTGTAATTTACGTTTATACGTGCCTTAAACGGTGAGAAATTCTTTACATGGGAGAGGCAGAAATAAGTATGCTATAAGTAAAAACGGTTGCTAAGGATCACTTTTTTAAGAACAATTCGGTAGAAAGCTTTGTGAATGTCAAATAACTTTTCTTCCATAGGTTTCTTGGAATAGGAATAGGATTATTGTGTTTCATTTTTAATCTCTTAATTTCAGTTGAAGCTCTCTATATTCAATCTACATATATATGGGATCCAGGTCTTTCCCACTTCACATGTACTGTGATTGCTACATGTAAGCCAAATATAAAATCTTGTAAAACTTGTCCCCATATGTTAAAATTAAATCTTTGTATACTTTAAACATATAGATAATGCACAAGGCCTGAGAATCAGATGGGATTATGGAAGTCATGTATTGCCTATTTCTATGCAGCTTTGACAGTCCTTCAGTAATTCTTTTTATACTATGCAATTCCTCAACAGCTTTCTCGTCCATTGTGCCATAATTGAATGAAAGCTTATTTAATTTGTCAGTGTTCTATGCCATAATACATCTTGCAAGTCTCCCAAGGAGCCTGGACTATCTTATAAACTAGCAAACTATATTAAATGTGTACTTCATTATAATTCAGACAGTATGAAAATATGTAAGCTTTTCTAAAGGATGATTATGGTTAGCTTTTTTGCTGTTTATTTCCGTGTGCATTTTAAGTAGATTCCTTATGGAGCAGTAATGTAAACATCTCATACATGTGAATAATCATGTGTTTCGGGAATTGAGAGCTGAATTTAAGTTATTTGCTGCTTATGAGGATAGTCTCTATAACATACTAGTAATTTAAATGAATCAACTGCTGCAGTAAACTGAGCAAAAGAGCATCAGGTGTGATGGCTTGCTTAAAAGTAAGGATTCTGTTATAGTTTCAAGGTACCTCTAATGGGCAAGTAGAGTGGAAATGAGTCTTCAGGGAACTAGCTAAGCTGAGCCCCTCCTGTTCTCCTCCATCCTCTTGATGGCTTGATCTTTTTCCAGGAATGAAGGAATACTTCTCTGAGATTATAATTTGCAGCCAATTTCAGGGCTTTCACGGTCTCTTATGACAAGAGATAATAATGCAACTAATATCACGAAAGATAGCACCACAGCCTTGCCATGCTCTAGCCCTCTCTGACTTGCTTCTCTGATTTCCCACCCTCCCCTGCAACCAGTATACTTCTTCCAGAAAATGTCTTTCCCTGAGGGACTTTTGAGCATCACTGTGCTAGAAAACCCTGATGTCAGAGATGGATTCTCTTCTCTTAAAATTCATTAGTTGAAGCTGTGAATAGCCAAAATCATTAGTTGTTACTGTTGCAGCTTCAGAGAGTCCCCGGAAGTCTTTCAACGTTATTGAAAGGCATAAGCCTGCACTCTAGGGTTGTATTTCTTAAGAGTCCTTCTATTTAAGACCATAGTCCTTCAGCCCACTGTATTTGCTTTCAGTATAATTAGTCACTCTTCGATATCCTGTTCCCAGAAAAAAAGTCTCATATCCTCTCTCATTTCAAAGATGATTTGCGTACATCTATAGTATTGCTGTAAACGGGGAGGAGTGCAGCAGATGCAGCCTCTTGCTGCTTAGTTTCAGCTATCTCTGTGCTGTTTACTCTTCACCCAATATCCAGGGTTACCAAAAGAAATACAATGGACAGGGAAATATCTACCTTTTAAGAGACTAAAAGTATGCTGGCCCTAAAACTGGAGATACCTTTTATGCATTTAAGGGGTCAAAATCTACACCTCATTCTTTGGTGGTCACATCAGCCCTCTCTAAATGAAAAATTCATTAGGCTATACTGATTGGCTTTCCTTGTCAACAACTCACATTTTAGTCTGTTGCTCTTTGGAAGCTATTTTCCCTTCTACCCCTATACTTGACCCTAGATCTTATGTGCTAGACAGATAATGACATCCAGTTTTGGTCCTCACTGTCTTTCACCAACCCACTCCTCTTGTGCCCTGTAATAGACTGCTTTCAGCCTTGGGGGCCATGGAATCAGTGCCTCTCTGTCTTGAAGAGGAGGGGCTTCACAAGCTGCTGATTTGGTGCCCCTGTTTGATGCAAGAGCGGAATGTTGTTCTTCAAAAGCTCAGGAGCTGTACAGCTGCTCCTTTCTACACCAAATTCAGTATCAGTCAAGGAAGGTGCCTCAGGTTTGAGCTGGAGCCAATGTTTATATCTGAATTCAGTATAATGCAAGAGATCTGCCTGCTTACAGACTTTCTCAAGGTATGGGTCGATGATCCTTTTCTTTAACAAAAGGGCATGAAGGTCTCTCTCCAAACACGAAGAGGCCAAGTTTCCCCAGTTCCAGGAAGTAATAAATCTCTAGGAGTTGTGTGTCTAGGATCTGATTATCTATTTACTTTCTATCTGACAGAGATGGTAAATGTTCTAGTGAGCACTTGAATCAGTTCAAGCAAACAGGTTATGAATTGGAAACTTAGGATGATTTCTTGTGACTGAATGCAACACGAGCTTGTCCTCACTACACCACAGGAAAATGAGTTGCAGTTTTCTATTTCAGTATATTGGCTGTTTCAGATACGTTTCTGATTCTCTAGCTGGTCAGTTTGAATTTCACCTTTCCCCTCCATCCTGCTTATTCTGGCACTGTGGAGAAGGCTACAACAGAACACATTCAGAAAAATCTGAATTGCCCTAGCTTAACCAATAACTTTGGTTTCAGGCCTTGCTTCTAAGGGACCAGCCTTCTCAGTCTCTGTCACTAAATGTAGACACCCTATTGAGGCTTTAGATCATGACTCCTTTCCATATGGGTACTGAGTCTGCATTTTGCACCATGTTCTTGAACTCAATTAAAGAAAATGTGCTTGTTTTTCACCAGCAAGAAATATCTGCGTGAACAGGAAGAAAGAATCCCAAGAGGTACATGTATGCAGCTAACTAGATTTGTTGTAAATTGTATCTGAGAGATCTTTAATCCCAGAAGGAGCCCTTCATATATGTTGCTAGAGCATGTACTGTATCTCAAGAATGCAGAACTCTGCATCCTTGGCAGGCAGACAACCAAATGAAAGACGCTGAATATGAATTCTTTCACCATTATTTCAATTTGGCCACTTTGTTGAACACCTGCCTGGTCCCGCCTCATTCCTCTCCCCTGTTTTCTTAGTCTCCTTAATGGTTTTCTGCTGGTTAATGACCATGTCCTTCTGTGAGAGCTTAATCTGCATATAGATATTCTCTAAGCAATGTTACTCATAAGCAGCTTTCCTTTCCAGACTGTTTATGAACACTAGTGCTCGGATTGCCCTGGTTCCTTAAATGCTTCCTTCCCCGCCATGCCTTTCTTCAGTCTCATCATGACAGAGAACATTAGTATCACTGTCATGAATCTTCAAACAGACCTTTATTAATTGTTCCAAATACACATGCTTAGTGAAGAAATAAATCAGCTGTCGCAAGTGGCATTGTTATGTAAACTATAAGTTCATGGTTGGAAGAAACTGTAAACCGCAATATAGTCATCTTCTGTTTTATGGGGTTGTTCGTTACCATTCTTTAGAACAAGGACAGGGAGATCCTCAGCAAACCATAACTATGTTTTGTTGTAAGAGGTTTTGCAGTAACCAGTCTATTCTGAGAAACAACTTTTCTATTTTAGAGGAATAGGTTGAATAAAGAAGGGTTTAGTTTCTTTATACAACAAGTCAGTGAGAATCTGTGACTTCGCGTTGGAGAGGATACTAAATAAGAGGCTACTAGTTACAAAATAAAATTCCTATTTTTTTGAAACATATATGAACCGATCACTTACTACCAAAGCGGAATTTAAAATCAGACTTTCATCTTTTCCCCTTTAGCCATAATGTTCTTCAGATATATGGCTTGACTTTGATTTGATTTGGATGCAAACAAATAATCTGAGAATTCCAGATGCAGCAAAATGGTTTGGATGTCACCAACCACTTTGGAATTTGAGTGTCTTCCCCCACTGGGCTCCATTTAAGGCTGAGATTTTTCAGTGATACATAAATGTGTTCAGTCTTTCTGTTGTTCCTCCTTTTCCTTGTAATAGAAATTCAAAACTAACTTGCCCAGTTTTGTATTGCTAATTATACTCTTCTGAGAAAATTGCTGCTGTCTGTTAAATGCTTACCTTGAGGCATACTCCTGTTTTCTAATTTACCTTTCTTCCTTCATCCCCCGCAAAAGGAATTGACCCAGTCAAGCTGGAGAGAATTCAACTTCCAGCTCAACATGCTGAAGAGAGAAATTCATATAATCATGTACTTGCAGAAAGGCTCATAAGGATAATGAATTATGCTGCACAACCAGGTATCACTTTTCCAATAGTTGTTTGCCAAGCTGAAATTTTTGAAGATTAAAAAAAAAGTGCTACCTAGCCTCTTCTCTTTGAGGGGAAGGCGTCTGTTTAGCATGCTCTTCAATGAACAATAAGTAGGTATGGTCTGTGGAAGACAACTGTCAGGTTTTCCTTGGTTGTTGAGGAACCGGAAACTCTGGATTTCTGCTAAATAGTTGTTTTTATACTCGGAACTATACAGGGATCTGTTGTTTTAATTCCTACTTTCTGTGGTTTTGAATAAACAAAAATGATGACATGTATAGTGATTTCAACTTAATGTAGGATTTCATCCTGAAAATATGATCTGTGGCACCTTTGCTTGTAAAAGTAATTCCAGTGGAGAAGTAGTCTTGAAAACTATATGGCACCCTTTGCTTATAGCTGTCCTTTGTCTCTAGAGGCGATAGCAAATTTTCCCATGTTTGGGTTTTTTTTTAATTGCAGATTGTATTTTCAGTTCTGAACTGTTTTGCGGAAAACGTTTTTTTTTCTGACTTCAGCTTTTTTGTGAAATAAGGGATACAAGGCTCAGTGACCTGTTCCACGAAAACATATTTGTTCAAGCCACAGCTCTTCTCCTTGCACTTCCCCTCTTAAAAATTCAAATGAGTAGAACTGGTTTTCCCCCGAAACTGATGCACTATCAAATTCCTGATTGTCTGCAGAATAAAATCTAATGCTTGTTTGTCTTGCAAGACTGATCTACAGAGTATTAACTTGTTATGCTGATGTGCCAGTCACAGATTAAAAGCACCTTTAAATATAAAGAGTTTGTACATACTGCAGAAGGAAAGAGTGCAAGATGAAGAAATGTATTTATTTAAACTAAAGCACTTCTGGGGAGGGGTGGAAGTAGTGGGGTTTTATTAAGCTTGCTAAATGCTGTGTAGAACATCTCCTTTTCTCTTCTGTTTGGGGGTACTGACCTTTCTGTATCTTTAGTTTCTGACAGCATGGTGGTAACCTGTAAAATAGTAGGTGGGAGTTGGGGTCAAAAGCTAAGATGTCTGTCTGTCTCTTGGGTATATTGTCTTAGGATTGATCACTGAGCTCAGACTGTACATTTCTAATATCTTTTATTTTTTTTAAATCCTTCTGAAACGATAAGCTTAAAATCTCAATGCATTCTTTCACTCTGACTTCTCTAGATTCTCACATCCAGGCTGTATATGAATCCTTTGGACGACTTTTAAGGAAAAGCTATGCCTTATTAGTATGCTATAATCAAAACTTCCTTTCATCTTGTAACTTTATCCATGCCAATGTCTGTGATTCTTTTGTAATTTTAGTGTAATTCAACCTGTGCTTCAGATTGATAAAGGCATTGGTTTTGGCTTCTTTTCTAATAGTATTAATCTTTATTGCCTTCTTATTGCATGGTTCTGCTTTAAATTTTCTTCTGCTTTAAATTACTCTTCCAGTTCTTTTTTATAGCCATCAGTATTGTAAGCCAGCATCAGCACTGATCCTTGTCCAATAGGGGGGGTGTGACAGAGGAGCAAAGTTTATGGCAATTGCAGAGAAGAGGAGAAACATTTAAGAAAATCGGGTAATGACAAGAGCAATACTTAAACTGCTATTATTTTGTATATTGAAATTTTCTTTTCATAGATGGAAAAATCCGTTTGGCAACTTTAGAACTTGGCTGCCTGTTGCTGAAGCAGCTTGTATTTTCTAAAAATGGCAGCATCATAAAAGATGTTCACCTTGCTTGCCTTGAGGTAAGTATTTTCTTTCAAATTACCAGTCACAGCATTATTTGCCTTTGAGTCTTGTAGCATAGTTGAATAAACTTGTTTCATTTCTGATTGCAATAAGCATAAATGTGAAATTTTAGCTTCTAGAACATCTTTCCATTGGTGGCTCTCTGCAGTGAACGTAAAGAATCAATACCCCATGTTTTGTTCTCAGTTTTGCTGTTATCTTGCTATTTAAACTGTTAACTTCTCGAGCAGGGTTATGTTTATTTTTTTTTTTCTGAAATTTGTATGTCATCCATCTCAACAATGTAAAGAAAATGATGCAGCCCAGGATACGGTTGGCAACTTTTCTCTCAACAGTGTAAAGAGGCTGGAGCACCTCTCCTACGAAGACAGGCTGAGAGAGTTGGGGCTGTTCAGCCTGGAGAAGAGAAGGCTGCGGGGAGACCTTATTGCGGCCTTTCAGTACTTAAAGGGGGCCTATAGGAAAGATGGGGACAGTCTTTTTAGCAAGGCCTGTTGTGACAGGACAAGGACTAATGGTTTTAAACTAAAGGAGGGGAGATTCAGGCTAGATATAAGGAAGAATTTTTTTACAATGAGGGTGGTGAAGCACTGGAACAGGTTGCCCAGAGAGGTAGTGGAGGCCCCATCCCTGGAAACATTCAAGGTCAGGTTGGACGGGGCTCTGAGCAACCTGATCTAGTTAAAGATGTCCCTGCTCACTGCAGGGGAGTTGGACTAGATGACCTCTGAAGGTCCCTTCCAACCCAAAGCATTCTGTGATTCTATGATTCTAAGTGCTTTTGAAACTAACAAGGTCACATAAGTTGTATTTTCATAAGTGCAAGAACTGTGTTCTATCAAATTCTGGGCTGAAGGCTATGAGTATGGGGATATTAATAGACAGTCTCTTCTGTATGAGTTTTTGGGTGTGTTTTTTAAATGTGAATTTTGAGTAAATGGTGTATTTACTCCCTGAAACACAGTTATTTTATCTTTTCTAGGGTGCAAGGGAAGAAAGTGTTCATCTCCTCCGTCGTTTCTATAAGGTATATGTGCAAAAAGCTGTAACAAAAAAATCCTTTGCATAATGTGGAAGTAGAAGCAAGGCTGCAGCCCAGTCTCTACATCATGCCCAAGGCAGCACTTTTTTTAAGATGGGAACTCCTATTTGTGATAGAGAAGGAAGTGTTTCACTGGAGGATTCTTCTCCTTTCCTGCCCTTCCCGTACCACACTGAAATATGTCACAGAAAGGCCGTTAGCAGTCTCACAGGGTTTGTACTGGAGGTCAAGTTAGCAGTCATGTGCTTTTGTTGGAACTGCTATGTATTTCATGGAACAAAGCTACACTATTAAACATTTCTGGGATTTTATCATCGACACTAATATGGAATGTGTTTCTTTTTGGCATTACTTTTTATATGTGTCTTATCTGGAGTGATGATCTAAAATTTTACTTAATCTTTTTTTCTTATTGGAGACCTCTGTAGCTTTTTGCCTTTTTTTTTTTTTTTTTGCATTGTAAACAATGAGAGAAATAAAATTTTTAGCCCTAGGCATTAGCTTTTATATGAGGAGCAGTAAATTCATGACAGATTTCAAGTGTCTAAAATGTCTTCCTGTTTTTGTTAGAATTCTCTTGAAGAATGTTTTCTCAATGTGGCTTACAAAAAATAAGTAGCTTGGGGCAGGGGTTGACCTTGGCTGGCTGCTAGATGTCCACCCAGCCACTCTCTCACTCCCCCTCCTCAACAGGATGGAGGGAGAATATAAGATGCAAAAAATCTTGTGGTCAAGATAAAGACAGGGAGATTACTTACCAATTACTGTCATGGGCAAAACAGACCCAACTTAGTGAAAATTAATTTATTGCCAGTTAAAATAAATTTAGATGGTGAGAAACTAAGACAAATTAACACCTTCCCCCCACCCCTCCCTTTTCCCAGGCTGAACTTCACTCCTTCATTCCTGACTCTTCTACCTTCTACCCCTGCTGAGGGGTGCAGGGGGGATGGGAAATAGTGGTTTGGGGTCAGTCCATAACAGTTCATCTCTGCTGCTTCTTCCTCCTTGCACTTTTCCCTTGCCCCAGTGTGGGTCCTCTCCTCCATGGGCTGCAGTCCTTCAGGAAAAAAATCTGCTTCAGTGTGGGTCCTCCACAGACTGCAGTTCCTTCAGGGCATATCCACCTGCTCCGATGCTGCAGTGTGGATATCTGCTCCACCATGGTCCTCTCCATGGGCTGCAGAGGAATCTATCTCCCTTTCTTAAAAATGTTTTCCCAGAGGTACCATCAAGTGTTGCTGAAGGGCTCAGCTGTGTCCTGCAGTAGGGCTGTTGGAGGTGGTTGGAACTGGCTGTGTCCAGTGTGGGGCAGCCCTGGCCTCTCCTCACAGAGGCCCCTGCAGCCCCACTGCCAGGTCCTGGACAGGAACGCCCAGTACCTAATTAAACAAAAACAAACAAGCATGGCTCCACAACTGTAAGGATTCATGATATGTCCATATCCCTTTTTTTTGAAAGGGTGAAGAAATTTTTCTGGATATGTTTGAAGATGAATACCGGAGTATGACAGTAAGTGACACCCCTTCCACCCTGCCAAATCCTCAAACCCAGATACAACACAGGAGCAAGAACAAGTACTTATTGATAACTACTGAGTATGCTGGTATCTTTATTTCCGGGAGTAGAATAACAAAATGTGGGTGGTTTGGTTTTGTTTTAGTGGTGTTTTGTTTTGGGGTTTTTTTGTCTTTGAGGAGTTGTCTACACTTAGGTAAATTGTTTATGTGAAATTTCACAGCTCTCTATTAAATAAAAGACTGTTACATTCTGAAAGTGAGTATACAAAAATTACTTTATCCTGGGAAATGAGACATTGGATTAATTTTTTTCCCTAGGTATTAAACAATTTGAAAATCTTCCTGTATCTTTCTGAAGCCCAGCAAGGTTTCAGTTTTGAGTGGTGCCACTTTACTTACCAATAGAGAACAGGGTTCTAATGAGCAGCAAATACCGGGGCCTTTGTCTCATCTAGGAGGGTAGTGTCTGCGCCGCAGTACCAGCTGTGGAAGTTTTAACAGATTACTAAGATTAATCTCAGACAGTTCATATTTAACCTGTAAACATGTTTTAAAACTTAATTATCTGTTTCAATTCTTCAGTTAGAATTTGGATAAAAATACTTTGGGTAGTCAGTTACAGGTTTTTTCCACAGTGGTACAGGGATTTAATGAGCAGCCGCTAGTAGTCTTTTTGAAAAAGCACAACCTACCGTTGGTGTGTTGCAATAGGTCTGTCAATACGGGAAGCATCTTGCACATATCTTACCAGCCTAAATAATAAAGTATGTAGTGAAACATTTAGATTTTTAGTAGTTAAGTATTGCTGTACTTTTAGTTTGAGAAGTGACACCAATACTACATCATTTTTATGTTGCAAGTTCAGTATACGTGTAGGTTTTTCTGTTGTATCTCTATTTCTGAGACTGCATTTTTTTTATTTACCATAAAAGACAGAGCTACGCCCTGGAACTTGAACTTTGTTTTCCTTAAAGCATTTTTATTTGCCTAGATAGCAAATGGCTTGCTGGGCAGGCTGATTTAAGTGCTAAGTAACACCGATGTTGTCTTGTCAGATGAGTTGTGTAAATAACATGAGCTTCATAGAGCTTCTATGAAGGCAGAAGTATACTTGCTCATCTGAGTGACAAAGAAAGGAAAAAGTTGTGTCTTTATTAATGATAGATGAGAACAAGTTCAGAGGAGCAAGTGAATTGAACGCTGTAGTCCTTAGTATTGTTGCTTTCAGCAACGAGTTTCCTTTTTTAACATTCTTCACCTTTAGGATGTAAAATGCTGTTCAAATCAGTGTACACTCATATGAATTGCATCTCAAGTATTTACTTGTTAGAAATTTTAGTTCTGTTTTCTCAGTTGTTCTCATTGTCTATGTAGATTTCTGTATCTTTCTACACATTAATGGAATTTGTTAATCCAGTGTTTTAGACACTGAAGATGAATTGTTCTGAGATCAGGAAAATTGACTAAAGACTATTTTTGAGTTTGTATGCATGCAAGGCAGCAGTTCAAGGCTGCACTGAAAATTCCGGACCTTGTTTTAGTCTGCTTCTTTTACGCTATCTGACCATGGCAAAGTGGCTAGGAATGCTTCCAGTTACAGTTGGCTATTTTGGAATGCCCACATGACTGCATTTTTCTTCTATGCAGAATATCGTACAAGCTGTGGGAAGGGCTTTTATATGTTTAGCCATTCCAGCTGGCTTTCTGGCAAAAAGAAGCTCATGTGTCCAGTGCATGTGTATATAATAGAACTTGGATGAAATTGTCCAAAGGTACAGAAGGATAGAAATTTCAGACATCATTTGTTCATGAAAATAAGCAACCGTATAAAGGAGAGCCTCTGTTAGTGGCAAGATTGAAGGGAATTGTTTAGTGTGAAAATTACTGCATTATTAGAGACTAGAGAGTTCTTTTTGGAGAGAAAAAGATACGGGAAACTTTTTCTTGTGATTGAAGTAATTACAAATTTGAGTCAAAACTTAAAATCAAACCTGACAGACTTTGGGTTTTAGTACTCATGAAATAGCTTTGCTTCTGTAACCTTTCAGAGTTTTTTTTCCTGTGTTTTTTCAGTATGGAAACTTCAACAGTGCGTTAGGGAACGATGAGCAAATAGAAAATAGAGATTGCATGTAAGGAGCTTAAAATAAGACAGATGGTATAAGAAGTTCTCAGAACTCTTAACAATTCTTTCCTCTTAAAATATGCAACCATGAGTTATATTTGAAAGTAAAGATGGAAATGCTTATTGTTCTGTATGGTAATCTATATTAAAATATTTTTATAGATTAAACCCATGAATGTAGAGTACTTGATGATGGATGCCTCAATATTGTTGCCTCCAACGGGGACACCACTGACTGGTATTGATTTTGTGAAAAGGTTGCCTTGTGGAGATGTGGAAAGAACACGAAGAGTGAGTAAGGCTATTTTTCTTACCTTTGTTCATAACAATGATGCCAAAGGCTTTGAACAATTCTAGAAATACAAACGTTTTTCCTTGAAAGCTGCTTGATTGGAAGCTTCATCTGTAAAATCATAAAGACTTGATAAAGACAGACCTTTGCGTAGAGTATACAATATTTACCTGTCCCAGTGGAGAAACTTTTTCTCTACGATTTGTTGTATCTAGTCAATTCAATATGTTCTTGCACTGGGCTTTTAATTTTTTAGACTGTGGAGACATCTACATAAAAAGGCATTTTGATGACACTCATTAATATATTGTCAGTTTCCTTTTGTGATCTGATATCTCAGTCTACCTTTCATTATATTCTTATAGTAAGAATCTCTACCGGAAGGCTGGCTGGCTTCATATTGCTTGTGTTTCTAGACATAGTAAAAAATATAGTTCTACTCAGGAGTGTTCATCTTGTTGAAGTAATTAATGATAGAGATCTTGAGAGTGAGGAGAAAAATAGCAAAATATCTATTCTTATGACTGATGCAATTGGTAGAGGTGATACTGACGTGAATAACATCATCATTATCAGCATTCTTGGGATAATCAGTTCTTGGCCCTTATCTGGCAGTGTCCGGTAAGCCTTGCAGTGCAAGTAAGTCTTAAAGATACATTACTGCACAACATTATTATTTGAAAAGTGCTGTTCTTTGGGGAGCTTTGCATTTATGTAAGTGTATATGTAAGTATATTCAAGTACTCTTGAAGAAAAAACGTATTTCTAGGAATCTTCTGAAAACTTTTGTTTTCATTACTTATTGTAAGCCACAGAATTTTTTTTATCACAGCAAGTTAAGTTTGAAAAAGTACAATGAATTATCTTGAAAAGTATTGTTCTTAGAAAGCAAAAATGCTTCCTAGAATGCTCTCTAAGGCATTTAACAGAATGATACTTAGAAATGCATATTAATGGAAACTGACTGCTCCATGGGTTTTCATGTGCTAAATAAGGAATAGCTTAACTTCTGTTGGTGGAAATTCAAAAATGAATACAAATATTCCTGTAAATTCTTTGGGATGGAAGGGTCTTTCTCATCAGCAAGAACTCCCAGAATGCTTCTTTGTTGGTTGTCCTTCACCTGATCACATTGCTCTAGAAGTTTTAGAATTTCTTAGAATTCCTATGCTACTTTCTTCCAGCTAGGCTAACTCTCTTAGGCTGAATTGCCATGACAATATGCTGAACCTCAGGTGTATCTTGCGACATTGCTGCTGCCGCTTAACCTGCTGGAGGTCCTTTTTGCTGACTGTTTCAAATGGATAGTGATTCAATTCTGAGCATCCCATGGCATGATTCTAAGAAAGTTCTCAAGTTTTATTTCACTAGCAAGTGAAGAAGTCCCGTACTTTGAGTACATCATGAGTTCTTAGCTGTTGGAGATCAGATTTTTTTAGGCTCTCACTTCTTTTGCTATAGAAAGTCCCTCAAAGTGGCAATTCTCTTCCTCTTAACAACTTTAGGAGGAACTCTCAGAAATCAGGTATTTCTTGAGTTATCAAAGGCACATGTCCAAAATCCAGACAGCCAGCCCCTCTGACTTCTAGTCATTTTAATGTTTTAAGTTGTTAGGCTGCTTTCTGAAATCAGTTACTACTGCATGATCAAGCCTTCTGCCCAGAATCAGATGCTCTTTTTAATTGTTGATAGTCCAGTTACTGCTTGTTGGTTGCATCTCTTCCTTCTGATTTCTATAGTCCTAAAGATGGTACTGCTTGCCAGTCACCTAGAATAATGCAAACTTATTTACATGCTTATTTGGCAAGTAATGAACAGTATGGGTCTTGAACTCTGCACCTTGGAGTACATAGCAAGCAAAGACTTTGAGAGAAGGTTTTGAACTACCTGTGAGAATGCTATTTCATGGGAATGTAGTAAGATACTGATAGGTTTCCCTGCAAATTGCTATTTCTTTGCACGTGGTATGTGTATATAAATGAAGGAATGGGCACAAAGCCGACTACCTCATCATAATGCGTAGTTCTTCAACATAGATAGCAATTCATATTTGTTCCTACTTAACCAAGAAAACAGAAGTCAGCTGAAAAAAAATCTAGGCTCCTGAACTGCTCTGCTGTTTTACTGATATCTAATAAAATGTTATAGGAAGTCACAAATCACATGCTTTTGGGTTGATATTGCTGTTGCTAGCAAACTGAGGGCTATCAGTATTGTAGACAGTACAGTGTAGTTCCCTTTTCATCTGATATTCTTGATTTTTTTTTTTTCCTTGCAAAGGCTAAAATTCTAATATTCTTTGCTACTCCTGTAGAATATTTTGTAGTAAATGTGATTACATGTTTGGAGATGAGTGACATATAGTTTTATAGGGAATGTATGCAAGGAAAATTAATGCTCTGTCTAGGAGGGAAAGAGGATTGAGGGGAAAATAAGTGAAAGTAGGTTGAGTGATGGCTGCTCTCCTGAATTAAAAAAACAAAACAAAACTGTTGGGTTTGACTTTTGGGTTACCAAAAATCCAAGGATGTTGCTGTTCTTGATTGAATTTGGAAACTTTTAAATGAAATACTATTAATTCTTCTTGAAGCATCTGGTAGTAAAACTGCTTTATAGTAATCCTATTTAATTTCAGTAAATCCACAGTACGTTAGAATGCAATCTGTCTGAATGGGAGAGATCATGTCCCATTATAAAGTGACTCTGCTCTTATTCATGAGGTAGTGTTAATAGTGTATTTTTGTTAGATACCCTTGACATTCTTTGCTCTGAATAGTCATACTGCCCTGTTAGATTTCAGCAGCGTACCGAATTCATTTGCTCTGGTGTCAGTTCATGGAAGAGCCAGATACATGGTTTCCTTCTCTTCATCCCTAGTCTGCCAGAAGTTTCTGAAAGCACCAACAGTATTATAGCTGGCCAAGCACTCACATTTCTTGTTCATGGGAGCCACAGTTCTGTTGATTTTAAAATTAGAGGGGTGAAGGGTTTTGCCTTAAAGCAGTTTAGATTTGTTTTTCCTAATACTTCCTGCAATCTGGGAGTTCCTGGTCACTGTAGCTGTTCCATGAATTTGATGCTTTTACTGTAAGGCAGCAGTTAATTTACAGTATGCCACAGAATTACTGTGTAAGAAACTGTTTAAAAAAAACAAAATACCAGAAGTAATAAGAAATTATTTTTCATTTGCTATACTGAAAATACAGTTCTTGTAGTGGAAGAGGACTATAAATGGTGCCTTTCAAAGTATGGCTGATAAAATGATGATTGTTTTTTGGCACTTTATCTAGTCTTTGCATACCA
Source organism: Balaeniceps rex (assembly GCA_013401315.1). Lineage (NCBI taxonomy): Eukaryota > Metazoa > Chordata > Aves > Pelecaniformes > Balaenicipitidae > Balaeniceps > Balaeniceps rex. The sequence goes on from VYZW01047807.1 coordinate 15,807, forward strand.
TATGTCATTAATTTCTAAATCAAAACAAGAATATTAATTTCACAGAGCAGCTGTTGAAAGTTCCTTGGGATTGGTGCAGCTTTCAGAATGCTTTGCCCTGATGTAGACCTTCTGAGAACATAGATGAAGTTCTCCAAGAATGCTGTATTGCACGTGGTTAGTTTTGATGAACGTAGCAAATTAAAACTCAAAAATCCCCACTGTTTTCTCTCAAACTTGTAGACATCTTAGCTAGACTCAGCCAGAAAAGTTATTACTGTTCTAAGTTCACAATGTGAGAGTCTCTGAAGGTTGGTTGTGTAGTTGTCTGTAGAGTACAGGTGTTGTAAATACAATCAGTCTTAAAATAATGATTTGAAAAAAAAACGAAGATTGTTGTTTTCGCTTAAACACCCCCTGTAATCATTTGCCTGTCAGTCACAATCTGTGTAAGTTGCCAGTGGGATAAAAGCTCTGCTGCTTCTACTTCATTGAAAATAAATAGCATGCTTCAACTTCTTCCAAATCCTTTTTAACTGGCTTTGAAATGTAAACATTCTCTCAATTTAAAAAGTAAATTNGAAGATCTGATAAAGACAGATGATGTTCTTGACTTGAGTAAGTAGTCCCTCAATTTCCCAAATAGTCTGACATGGAAAAATTGCTGTCTTTTTTTTTTTTAAGTTAAAAACCCCAAGTAGTTGTCTTATTTGTGTAATTGACTACCAAGGGTGATTGTATTAAGTTTGTCTTCTACTGGACTTGGAACACTTGTTGTGGTTTGTTTTTTGTTTGGTTTTGTTTTTTGTTTGTTTGTTT
>VYZW01047816.1:0-12062 GCA_013401315.1 Balaeniceps rex
GGGCAGAAGTAAATCGAGGTGCCATTATTCTTTGTTGGTATGTAAGGCACATGGCTATTTCTGATTAGGTTCCAGTGTTAATTTCTTGAACAGTTAAGAGAACATCAGTTGCAATTTCTACCAGAAAAATGCCATTTTTTGCTCAATGTGTACTGTCTTTCATGCCACTGGTAAGTCTGTGATGGAACAGGGTACTGGAAAAATTCAACCAGAGTTTCCATAGGTTGTTACTTGAGCTCAGGCTTTTGCAGTACTATGACGTAGCTCAATGTTGGAAAATGTTAAGATTAAAAATCAAATTTATTTTTAAAACTGTGCCTACCATGCCTTGTTTTATAAACACAAAATTCTCAAAAGAGCACTCCACAAATAGCTACACTAAAATAATTAACTCTGAAATACATGTGACTGNCATGTGACTGGCAGAAGCATAGAAGAAGCCAGATTTTTTTTTTCTATTTTTGTAACTAATTGCTTTGTGTTGACGCCTTAATTATGGAGTCTAAGTATGTCTCATACTGAAGTAAAGTGTTTGGAATAGACCACACAAAAGAATAGACCACGCAAAGGCTTATGGTGAGCTAACTGGCTCACAAGCTCGAAGCAGTGAACCGTGCAACTAGTGAGATCAAAAAGACCCCACAGGAATCAGACTAACATTAACATTTTGTTTTATCAAATGCAGCCATCTGTGTTAATCATTGCTGTTTTTACTCTGTAACTACCTGTCAGCGTCAGGTCACAGAAACTCAAGGTTTTGTCTTTAGCCCGAAGTGTGTGGTCTGTTTTCTGGAATTACTGATTCAGCATTGCACTGCTGGGTCCTCATAAAGACTTCCATTGAACCAAAATCAGCAAACAAAACAGACAACATGATTTTGAAAAATAAAAACCTCTTTTCCCTTTTTTCCACCCCACTTCTCCCTCTCCTAATGTTTCTTCAGACTTCTTGCTGTTTGCTTTCCATCTCTGTTCTTTATGACTTTAGAGTGAGGCTACTTTGATGTTCATGCTTTTTTGCAAGGTAAATCAAAAGCTGTTTTCACTAATAGGACTTCTGTTAGTTAATCTGAGTTTAATTCTAACTTTGTTTAGTCATTATCATTCAGAGCACTTGTGAGAAGAATTGGTAGTAGAAGGGTAGTTGCAATTCAGGTACAAAAACCAGTTTATGCAACATCATAATAGTCATATGGATCTAGCTATTAAGATTGTTCAGCTGCTAAAATGGCAACACTTTTTCTTTGCCTCTCATAACAGGCCTTTAGAATTCAATAAATGCACCTAATGCCTTTAAGTTATCTGATCCTGTGCACAGATGTTCAGTAGAGATTTGTTACAAAGGCTTGTTCACTGACAGTGTATTAGTGCTTGGACTTTTCCCCACCCTAACTCAAGGCTGAGGAGATTCATTTAGCATGTGGTGTTGCTGGTTTGTGTACTAAGCTATTTGATTGTCCAAATAAAGTTGCAAAATAAATCAGTGGAATTTTTCCCATGCATAACACTTTAATAACTGTTCGGCTGTCACCATGACAACAGTCTCTTAATAGGTTTTGAAGACTTATAGAAAAAACAGGAAATTTGTAATTGCTTATTAGCAAAAAAAAAGCACAGGGCGGTGTATTTTATGGAAAAAGTCTGTGAGGAATATCAGTCTTTCCGTCTCTGATATTACTCATGGCACTACAGGGTGGGGCTTCGACAAGTGTGCTTTGTTAACAAGCAGGAGAGCTTATCTCCCAGCTTGTCAGTCAAACATTTTTCACCAATACTGAAACTCACCTAACAGGAAATAGGGATAGAAGTATGGGGGAGGAGTGTTTGCTTGTTTGCTGGAGTTTTGTTTTTAGGGTTTTTTTAAAAGTTTAATTAAATCTGAATGCTTTGTAGTTTAAACTTCTCTTGATGACTCTTTAGGCATGACACCCTTTTGTTTAGGCAGCTGAGAACACACAAACGTAACCAGCTGCTTTCATGTGACACCTGCTTACCTCGCTAACACGTAGTAATTAATCTCATCTTTGTTTAACTGCATGCATTGAAGTTAAGAGTTTATCTAAATCATACACCAATGATAAATTCAATTTAGTCTGGTATAGATAATAACTGCAATATCTTTTTACATAAGATAATTGTTTTAAAAAACCTTCTCGTTTGAAAAAAAAATACTCGGGTACTTCTTTTGTCATAAAGGAGCTTGGATCCCTCAGGCAGAGATAGTTTTCAGACGCTACCAGTTGTCCCTGAAGCTATGATTGATTTTTGTTTTGTTGTTGGCTTTTGGAAGCCATCTGTCACTTATGTGCAGATCTGAAACTCAGAATTATCCGGGCAGTCCATTTGAAGATTTTTGGCTTTCTAGTCATTTAAGCTTATTCACCAGTTATGAGCAGTTCATTGCATGTGCCTGATTGCTTAGTTACTTGGTATCCTCTGGACCCCCTCTTCTCATAGCCCTACTTGCTTTTAATTTGAATTTTATAAAAACATCTGGGGCTTGGTTCTGAGCAGTACAAGTGTGAAGAGTCCTACGGTAATGAGAGGGCTCTTTGCAGACATTACAATCCATCTTAGTGTAAGTAAGTGTTGTAAACACTTGAATGTCATGGATGCTGGTCTATTTACGTTTCTGCATCTGACCTCTCAGTATTTTTGAATTTGTCAATGATGTGTTATGTCAGGGTAGAAAATGGATAAAAACATACTCTACCAAATGACTTACTGATTTCCATGTGTCATTTCTGTAACCTGTAAAAGTTGTATCTTGTATCCACAAAATACATAGGTGCCTGCTTACTAGATCTTAGAAGAACTTTCAGAACAATAATTTAAAAAAAAAAAAACAAAACCAAACAACAAAAAAACCCAAAGCTATGTTGGTCTTTTGGCTGTGTTATCAGACATGTAGATGTTCTATATTAAAAATACAGTGTCTTGAAATGTCTGCGGATACCAAGAGTTTGAAAGCAGCTTTACATGTATGGCTGTTGGCAGATTAAATTTATTTTTAGAAATATATGAAATGCAGTCCAGAGTGGCTTGCTACGTTGTATGCTCTTTGTCCCTTGTGGTGAATCCTGTGAGTCTCTCCATGTTGAGTGCCAATGTGTTCAACACATCCTTTGTCAGTACTCCTGACTTTTTTGCTGTTATAAGGGGTACATGACTCACAGAAAAGCTGAAAAAGTATCGCCCTCACCTGTGTTGAATTAAGTTTTAAAGAAGGCCTGTTGATTAAATAGTACTGCCATAGCTAACAGTGTAACAGAAGTTGCTGCTAGAACTTGTTGGTCATAGTCATAGAAATAAACCTACGAATAAAGCAGCTGAAAATAGTGGTGGTGTCAGATGGGCATCCTATGCTTTACTGCCTATAGTGTTGCCATCTTGCACAGGATTTGGAGTCCTAAGGAGACAAAATTTAAATCGCACCTTAAGCTACATTAATTCCTTTTCTGTCTTACTCAGTTCAGCTTGCCATGTCTAATCCGTGTTTAAAAAGTAGGCAAGAAACAAGCTTTTAGGTAGCTGCAAATTTGGGAGCTGTTTGGAAGAATCCTAGGGATTGTAAAGACTTGTAGTGTCATGCAGCCTGATTGGTACCAGTACATGGGTGTTAACAGTTTGTTTTTATGTCACTGCAACTTGTAATTCTGTTCTGGATTGCACACGTTGGCTGTAGAAGATGGTTTCTAGGCAGTGTTCACTCAACATTTTGAAGTAGCAAATTAGGTGTATGATTACCTCTACTGATTTTGTATTATGATCCAAGAACATTTCACTGTTACCTGAAGGAAGGGGAGAAGGACAATTACTGCCTAGGCTGATCTGGAGAGTACAGAAGCTTTTTCTTTTCTAATAGTATTTTACAGCTTACAATGAATTTCCTTGTTTCTGGGGAAGAAAAGTTATATGGGGAAGCTGGTTTGTTTTCCAAAAGTAATATCTAAAAAAGAACAGAACTGGTAAGGCTCTGTAGTCCGTGCTAAATGAAGCATGGAAGTACGATAGTGGAAGTACTTGATGTGTATTAGATGTACTTCAATGCATCCAGTTTTAGGAGTCCCATTACAAGAAAGGTATCAAGAACTGGAGCGAGCTCAATGGAGGGTGACCAACATAGTCATGGGCTGGATCCCTTGGCCTCAGAGGAGAAGCTGTGGGACAGGGGCTGGTTCAGCTGGGAGAAGGGATGCCTCTGGCGCCACTTAAGAGCATCCCTGGCACAGGAGGGGATGGAGGAGAGCTGGGCTCCTCACAGCAGTGTGTGCGTGGCTGGAGGGCGAGAGGCAGTAGCACAGGCTGAAAGATGAGAGGGGTTCAGCATTTTCCCCACGAAGACAGCCCAGCGGTGGGGCTGGGGCCCAGGGAGGTTGAGCTGTCTCCTGCATTGAGGAGTTTCAAGCCCAGATTGCTGAGCAGCCTGGTCTGACACAGTGTTTGAACCTGCTTTGAGTTGGGATCTGCGGTTCCTTCTAGTCTGACTTATCCTGTGTTGGTTGCGTTCTCACTTGGTGTTTCATGCTTTCTGGGAAGTTTTACATCTTTTTCTAATAGGAGGTGATAGAATCTGCCCTGAACTATATTATTCCTAAATAGTTACTGTTTCCTTAAATGGATAGCTTCCTTTCCTATGATCTACATGCTGACCTTTGACATCCTTGGTTTTTTTCCTGTTTCTTGTAGCCTTCTCCGGAGCAGCGATCAAGAAGTGGCAAATACAGTCAAAAAAGGACTGAAAACGCTTGTCCCAAAGTTGAAGATGAATAAACATGTAAAAGGAATAGAAGCATTACTGGAGAAATTGACTTCCTAGTGTAAATGAAGCTAAAAAGACAATTTACATCAATGCAACCAACTGAGAGTTGGTAAGATTTTGCATCATGGTTGTTTTAAGAAGCAGTGTATGCATTTGTAAATTAAATAATTTCTAAAACAACTTGTCTGTTGTACTCATTCTGTTGTGTGTGGTAAATGGTTGTTCTTGGAGATTGAAATCTCAAGAAGATTTAAGAGCTAGTGGAAACTTCTGAACATGTAATCAAGAAGTTAAATCTTTCCTGATAACTTGCAAAAAATGTTTTGAGTCTTGTTAAAATTTGCGTGTATGTTGCCATAGTTACCGTAGAAACAGAAGCAACTGTTCTGGAGATATTCTTGTGTACTGGCAAATACGCTTGTTCTTAACCCCTTCCCTCCTGGTTTCCTCAAAAAACAAAGCAGGAAAACAACTCAAGTCCCATTCTTACCCTGAGAAGGAGTGATGGAGGCTCTCATCCTTCAGGAACTAACAAGAATAGAATGAAAGTAGTGTCTCTGACTTTTTTCAAAGAAGGTCCTGAAGGAGACGCTGACTATTAAAATGGACCACACTTTGGGTTTTTCTTAAGTCTTCTGAAAGGTACAGACTTTTAAGTCCTAATAAACCAGAAGGATTTGGGGGTTTTTTGGTGTCTTCCTTGTAATAGGGGAGGGATGAATTTACTTCTGCATGATATCAAGTAAGTATCCTATTGATTTCTACTGTACCCTATTTTGATCTAGAAAAATCAAGCCAATATTTTATTTTCTCATTTTAAGCAAAAAAAAAAAAACACCACAAAACTTTCTTGGTAAGGCATTCATACAACACCCTGGTGGTGTTTAATGCCAGGCTGGTAGACTGATCCAAACAGAGGACCAAATTAATTAAATCTCCAAATGTAGGAGTCACTCTTTCCTGTTGCTTAGCCTGATAGGATGTGGCTCCATTTTTAATAGCAGATAGTTAGCCATTATTCCTCCTAAGATACAGCTTCCTCAACATAAAGTACAATGCAACTAACTGGAAGTTGCCAGTGGTTAAGTAAACTGGCTTAAGTTTCTGTATTTGACATACGTCAAATCAGTCTCCTAAATTACTGACTTTATTGTCAGAGGTCATGATGATCCACAACTACTCCTACAGTCCATGGGGAACTGCAGTGCTCAGCACCCATGAAAATCAGATTACGCAGTTCGAGGCTCAGGCTTGCGTCCTGAGCGTGAGGTAAAATACTCTGGTTTTCTAGGGAGCACCTGTATGTGTACAGGTGCTGGAGTTCAGTACATTTGCTAGATGTGTATGTTTAATTATGAATAGTTTATCCAGAGCAATGAAATACATTGTTTCATTTTGCTGAGAGAGGTGGTGGAGTCACCATCCCTGGAGGAGTTCAAAAAACGTGTAGATGTGGCACTTTGGGACATGGTGTAGTAGGCACGGTGATGTTGGGTTGACGGTTGGACTAGATGATCTTAGAGGTCTTTTCCAACCTTAATGGTTCTATGATTCTATGATCTTAGTATGTAATCTCTTGCTTCTCACTGGTCCTGTCTAGGGGGGACACTTTTTAGTATAAAAAAAGGACAAGATACCTGAATAAGCAAATTTTTGAAAAAATCATAAATCCAATTGTAATTCAGAGTTTACTTAGCTTAATTTAAGCCGTACATGAATGTTATAGTTAGGAGAAGTGTTTCTGACATTGTTTGTTTTTATCTGTTGATTTATTGATACTTTGCTGACGGTGCTTCCCTCTAATTCCACCTAAGCTTATGAGTAGTAGTAAATACGTAAATGTTAGTCCCAATTAGACCTGATTGGCACTGGCATTAAGTGTTCATGCTTGTAAACACATCCTCTCAGTTACTGAAGGTTGCAGCTCATTAGTTTCTGTAGCAGGATTTTCTTCTGTTACAATAAAACAGATCATTTTAATTAGCAACAGATAATGAATTTAAACTGTGGTGAACTGTTTCTAAAGAAGTCTCAGTTACTGCCAAAAAAACCAACCTGAATGAAATGCAACAGATTTGTGACTGAATAATTAGTGGTAGAGCGAAACAGTGGGGAAAAAAAATATATCCCTTCTCAATTTTCAGGTTATTGAGGCAAATAAAGTAATGCTTAGAATCTGGCACAGACATATTTGCAATGAAGAGAATTAAAGGGGGCAGTGAAAGTAAGTTGTGGCTAAATATAGATATTAATAAACTAAATAGCAAAAAGCTGTGTAAGAATGTCTGCTTACGTGAATCTGATTTGATGCTTTGATTGTGTGGTATAGTTCTGGTTGCTTTAACTGAGTGTCTACCAGGCAGTTTGTTTGCATTTTTGAGACTGTGTATATGATTCATTTTAAATTATGTGTAGTAGTTTGGAGTGACTGACTAGTAATTTTCCTTACCGCAATTTTAGAAATACCACTCTTGATTAAGTAGGAATCAGTTAAGGTTATGCTAAAGATGCCACTATTTTCCTACCAGGGATAGAACATGCATTTTACTGTCAAGGTATGTCTTTGGTTGAAAGCAAATTCTGAAATAGCCTAATGGAAGGAGAGGAAAAGGAGATTATGGGGGGTACTAAAGACTGTTTCAGTGGCTTAAAGTACTTCGCAGAGTGGACTCATTTTTCCACTGAAGAAGTTGGTTGGGTGCAGTGCCATTTCTGTCCCAGCCTGCTGCGGGTCTCTCTGTGACTGTGTGAAGGCTGAGAGGGAAATTGTTTGAAAGACAGAAGTATTTTTTTCAGTGTGTCCTTTTCCTTTTGTTTGAAATGTGCTTGGCAAGGACTTCTGCCTACTTTAGATTATTCAAGCTGCTCAAATTATTGCCAGCATCTTAATATAGATAGCAGTATTTTTTTTTATTGCCAAGAAGACAATGGAAGTGCACATGCAGCAAGTAAGTGTCTGTGTCACTTGCTCAGAAGAGAGGCTGTTCCAGGAATTACAGGGCTCTTGTTTTAAGCCGCTGTCCAGAGGTGAAGTGACTGTCCCCTTGGCCATCCAGAGCCAACACCTCTCTCTTTCACTTTACGTAGCAGAAGTTGGAGGGTGACCAGCCAACATTTAATCATTGTGAATGCTAGGATAGTCCAGGACAGAAAAGGTGGTGATTATTTTATTTTTGGTTCTTAGAGGACCCATTACCTTGCTAATAGTGTATATTAGTGTGTAATAGTGTGTTTCACATTACCTTGGAAATTGGGGTATACAGAGAGGTACTATTGCAACAGAATACCTCTTTGTTTAAGGTACAAAAGGTTTTTTTTTTCCTGTGTGTTGCTTTGAGACCCTGGACTTTTAAGATATGTAACCTTTTCAAGATCTGGTGAGACCCCACCCTGGAGTACTGCATCCAGCTCTGGAGCCCTCAGCACAAGAAGGACATGGAGCTGTTGGAGCGGGTCCAGAGGAGGGCCACAAAAATGATCCGAGGGCTGGAGCACCTCTCCTACGAGGACAGGCTGAGAGAGTTGGGGCTGTTCAGCCTGGAGAAGAGAAGGCTGCGGGGAGACCTTATTGCGGCCTTTCAGTACTTAAAGGGGGCCTCTAGGAAAGATGGGGACAGTCTTTTTAGCAAGGCCTGTTGTGACAGGACAAGGGGTAATGGTTTTAAACTAAAGGAGGGGAAATTTAGGCTAGATATAAGGAAGAAATTTTTTACAATGAGGGTGGTGAAGCACTGGAACAGGTTGCCCAGAGAGGTAGTGGAGGCCCCGTCCCTAGAAACGTTTAAGGTCAGGTTGGACGGGGCTCTGAGCAACCTGATCTAGTTGAAGATGTCCCTGCTCACTGCAGGGAGGTTGGACTAGATGATCTCTAAAGGTCCCTTCCAACCCAAAGCATTCTATGATTCTATGATCAGTTAATGGCAGATACCATTGTACTAACCATCTAGTAAAGAGAAACAGGCATTACTGGGAAGGATTGCTATTTAAGAAATATGAATTTATCATACTGTTTCTCCACCTTTTCTCCAATCCCTGTAACTGCAAAGTTCAGCAGTGCAAGCTTTCCTTGACAGGTTTTTTTCTTTTAAGTGTATGTAAAGGCCCTAACCCACTTTGCTGTAGATTCCAAGATAGTAAGTAGAATATCTACTTACAAGCTGTACTAGGGGGAGGGACTGAGGCAAGGGAAAGCCACTGATGGCTGGAAAACCAGAAAATATGCCAGGTAAACTCAATTGTGGTTATCAGCAGTAATTCCTTACATATGCCCAATTTAACATTATCTATCTTTGTGATTTTTCTCTTGCAATAGTCATGCATGTAAAGTTTTGTCAAGGGCCGTACTAGTTGAAGTGGATTTAGCCATCTTGTCATCTGCTGTTATGGAAGATGGTTTTAATTGTTGGATTTTTATGCTCTTTCAATCAGAATGTGTCTTACAAGCACACTTATGCTTTACGAAATATAAAAATCTTATGGATTCTCTAATTTGCCCTGTCTTCGCTGCAGCTGCTTCTGTCTGTCATTGCTGTAGCTTGTCAGTCTGTGCTAACTTGAGGGTGTCTACATGGATTACATCTTTTATTAGAATAGTGGGACAGTCATAAAAAGCATACAGGAGGGAGCCAACAGGAGCTCTGGGTATGCAGGTGTATATGAACATGTGCTAGAAGCATTGAATTAAGAAGTCATCAGAAGGTTTTTCTCTGTTTGTAAAACAGATGCAAACAAGATACCTGTGGGGCAAAAAAAAATACCAGGGCTTTTCATTTTAAAGAGGTACTGATTTATAAGCATTCCTGATAAAAGATTTTTTGTGGAAAAAGGTAATATGGGAATATGAGAATTGATTCAGGATGTTGTGTTGGTTAAAGTTTCTGCTCCCAGTGAATGATTAGATGAAGAAGATCGGGTGCCACAACACTTGCTATTAAGTCATCTTTACGGCATGGTGACAGCACCAGTTTTCACGGCAGTCAAAATCATTCTTATGGTTGAAATGTTTTCAGAGGCTGTTTTACAAATGGGTGCTACCAGTTTTTCCACTTTAGCATTTCTTCCTGTTTTTTCTCTGTTTATCTGAAGAGGTAGAATATTTAGAGCCTGTTTCAAATTCTAAGTCTTTTGATAGTGGGCCATGAAAAAAGCAGGCAGTACCAATTTAAAGACATGTTTGAGAAATGTCTGAATGATCTCTCTTCAAAAGCATTTAAAACGGTTGATCTTGCAATTTTACATGTCTAATTTCATGGTATTTTATTAGCCAAGGCCCAGGCACGAGGGAGCTACTGGGGTCTGCGTTCCAGAATTGGTGCTGCTCACCAGCCTCCATGCGGCTCCAATAATTTCCCTTTAAAATGTCCTCATCAACAAGAGATGCCAAACATAACGTTGTGTTTCCTATTTTACACAGCATCATGCCCAAGTTGGAGAACCTTTGCTTTCACAGATAATGATTCAGTTTTGCACTATCTGAGCATTTGCCTTTTTAGTTTGCTGCTTGGGTGTTACGAAGTGCACATTGGAACCAGCCCTTGAGATGAACAGCATTACTGGCAGCAAATGGAATAAGCACTGTAACAGTGCATCTCAAATCGCCTGTTTTCTTCTGCTTCAGGCACACTTTGCATGTCTGCTGTTGGTGGTGCTTTGTCCTTTCTTCTTGGTATGGTGCACTAAGGTGGAAAATTTGTGTATGTATTGTCTGCTCTCAGGCAGTGTGATGCTGCTCAGACTGCAGTTACTGCAATGTGTAGGCAGTCTAACAAGTAACTTGCACCGAGTCACAATAGCTAGGAAGCTTTTATTTGTTGCTGTTGTTTTAACTGGTTTCCCATATAAAGTTTCCTTTTGTGAAAAAGAAACGAGATAGGCAATGTAAGTTTCATTAAACCAAGCTTACTTTTGGATTATTTGCTTAATAATAATAGCAATACAATAATGAAGGAAGCCCAAAGCATTTTATCTTTGCAAAGGGAAAGTGTTGTGTTAGCAGTGGGCTGACCACTGTTTTACTCGAGACCATGAATAGAAACCATATTTATACATGAAAATTTGTTTTCAGGCAGGTATGCAAAGTGCCTTAGGATAATGCACTAAGACAGTGAATTGGCATCTGTAAAGGTGAGCTTTATCACAGAGAGTGGATCTGACTTGTTCGGGAGGTGAATTTTGTAACAGAATTTCAATAAAGAGCGAGGTGACAGTCTGTGCGGAGAGAAACACACGGAGAAGGCAAGCACGTAAGGAAGTGTTCTCTCATCCATGCCAATAAACTAAAGCTGTAAGCAAGCAGGTATTTGTAGATTCCTGAACGGAGAGGGATTGGGGGAAAAGAACTTGTTGCTGAAGGAAAGATAGCTTTGAAAAGCAATGCCAAAGCAAATTGCAGTGGAACGATGCAAGTGTAATAGCAGTATTACAGCTGTGTATGAGTAGTGGAGGCCTGTGGAAAGAGATAAAGAAGGAACAGTGTGCTTAAAACCTCCTGTGTCTTTCTCTCTTCTCCTCCAGCCCCTCAGTTGATCTAATAATTGTGATTTTCAATCCAGCAGCTTGCCTGCTGCAATGTGAGTGAGTAGTGTTTTTCCTTTTGCCTCTGAACAGAAGGTGCTGCATCCGTCTTCTTACAGCAGCTCTGGCATTTGTCAGGCTATTCACTAAGCTGATTCGGTTCGCAAGCCACTTAGAGATTTGTGTGTAGTGTTGTTGAATTAATTTCTATTAGTGAGCTGATAAGATTCACTAAACGAAGGGGAACCGGCTTGAACACCAGAGCACAAGCTAAGCAGCAGAGATACATGGTTAAGGCAGCGAGAAGTCTGACAGTAGCCAGGAGCAGACCTTCCCTTTGCAGGGGATCAAATTGATCTTTTAGGTTGGCTGAGCTGCACGATCAAACTTGTATTTCAGATTTGGGTGTAAAATGGCACCGTTCTCTCTTCAGTGCACGGAGATTTAGAGGAGCATGCATTGTACTGCATGGAGAAATACACCCAGAAAATCAACATTATTTTAAGCCTGCCATGCCTCAAAATGGAATGACAATTGGTTGAGACCTGCGTTTTGATTGCTTATGTTAAATCCTGTCAGTAGAAGCCTGGACAATACATCTAAAACAATCCATTCAACTTACAGTTAAGGTATCTTTTATCTTGAACTTTCATGTTCCCTGACTAATTTTCTGGTGTTAAGTGATGATATTTTTGTTTGCTTAAACTGTTCTAGAAATATGCAGACAGAGTATTAAACATATCCTGAAATCATCCAGATCTGCCTAGAATGACTTATCTTCTTTCTT